>VMDO01006382.1:0-101037 GCA_007922755.1 Pedetes capensis
TTAGCAGTTTAAAGAAGTTCCTTTCCAGTTCCAGTTTTTATCACTGGTTTTTGTCATAAATGACATTTGATTCTGACTGGGGTAATACAGTTTTTCTCTTCAATCTGTTAATACAGTAAATTACATTAATAGACTCACCAGAGTTAAACTCTTTAAATTCCTAGAATAAATACTACTTGTTCATGTTTTATATTTTACTGGTTTCAATTTGCTAATATTTTATGTAGCATATCTATATCTATGGAAATAAGATTATCCTATAATCTTATCTTATACTATCTTTTCAAACCTAGAATGGTTGTTCTTACCTCATAAAATTAATTTGGGAGCTCTTTTTATAGTCCACAGATTAGTTTGTATAAGTCTTATGTATTCCTTAGAGAATAATTAAACCTTATCTTTAAAGCTCTCTGGGCTTAGTATTTTTGAACTTAGATTTTAAACTACTTACTCAAACTTTCATGCCTATAAATCTAGTCATGTTTTCTATTTCTTCAAAAGTCAATTTTGAGAAGCTTTATTTTTCTAAAAATTGTCCTTTAATCTAAATTTTTTTATGTATTGCTATCATAGAACTCATTAATTTAAAAAATCTCCATTGTATCTGTATTTTTGTCACCCTTTTTCTAAAATTGCCAAATTTGCTTTTACTTTTTCATGCTTGATAAATCTTGCTAAAGATTTGTCTACTGTATTAGTTTCTTCAAAGAACCATACTTTGGTTTCATCAAGGGCATTATTTCTTTATTCTGTATTTCTTTATTATTTTATTTTTTTGTTTCTTGGGATATTAGCTCATCAATTTTTAATATTTCTTCTGAATCAAAGAACGTTAGGCTATGAAGTATCACTTTAGCAGTATCCTAAAACTTTTGATTGCAGTGTTTTACTGTTTTTTATATCTTAAAATCTTCTACTCACCAAATATTTCTTCTTCAAGTTGTAAATTATTGAGAGATGAACATGCCTTTGTATTAATTTCAAATCTATGTAGTGTTTTTAGCTATCTCTTTGTCATTTATTTCTAATATTATTATATTTTAGTCAGAGGAAACAGTCTATATATTTTTTGGTATTTAAGAAATTTGCTTTGTGTCCTAGCATGTGATCCACTGTTTGTTTTCTTTTCACTGAATTACATGTCTTAGAGATCTTTCTCTATTAGTGAATATGTATCTACCACATTCTTTTAAAACAGTTTATTCATTCCCTTTTTATAGCTTATTTTTATTTTTTGCTATTACAAATATCACTTTGTGCGACAATTTCAACCAGCAAAGACCTGTGTTCACAGTCTTGTGAGGGAGATACACACACACACACACACACACACACACACACGCACGCATCATACCGTCATCATGGCACTCAAACTTTCTAGTGCTAAAAGTGAAGGAAAGAGGAAAACAGAACAATTTAATAAAAAAAACCTTATTGTTAAGTAGGTGAGTGGCATGTGTGTGTCTGAACTTGCCATTCAGTGTGGTTGCAGAATCAGTAAGTACATTTACATTATTTCTTAAGGGAAAAAAGTACTTGGCACTCAAACTGATCAGCACTCAACCCATCTTCCAGAACGGACTGTGCTCAAGTGCCAAGGTACCACTGTATTTTTTTACCACAAGTTTACACTATGAAGGGATGGAAGTAGATACCTTGGATAGTGCAATTGGGAAAATACCATGTTTCAAACTAGTTACTTATGAATGAACTTTCATAATATAATCCTATCCAACAGCTGAGGCTGCCTGTAATTAGTGAACAATACTATAGCCTTTAAAAGGAGATATGCTGGGCCTGTAATCCCACCATTCAGGAGACTAAGGCAGGAGGATCACAGGTTTAAGGCTAGCCTGGGCTATAGCAAGACCCTATCTCTAAAGAATGGGTTTGGAGGAGATTAAACCTCTAAATGGTTTTTGTGTGTTTGTGTGTTTAAGTTCTTATCTTCATTTGGCATCACAGGAAATTGAGAAATCTCAGAAAAGACCTCATATTTGTAGCATCTAATACTGTAAAGTAGCTGTTAAATGTCATTACTGCCTTTGCTAAAACTTCCTTCTTCTAAAAATTAACCTTTGAAGTAAAAGTGATTTTTAAGAATAAGTGATTATCTTTACCTTTTTTTAGATTTGTAGAAAAATGGTACATCGCCATGTGCTCATATTTCGACTGCCTAACTTACAGATGTTAGATGGAATTCCTGTAAATTCAGATGATAGAGCAAAAGCTGAATTTCACTTCTCTGAACTACAGGCAAAGAAAACTTTGGTAAATACATTATTTACACTTTTCCTTATTGATTATTAGGAAATGAACACTATACCTTATGCATTTTGACTTAAATGTTTAAGCTTATGTTGTTTTGTAGATTATCTTAGTATTTATTTAATGATTACTGCCAAAGGAAGTGCAGGGCTGGACTTTAGCTCAGTTGGTAGAATGCTGCTCTGCACTCTCCTAAGGACCTGGGTTCAATCCCTAGCACTGCAAAAACAGAAGAAGGATGTAGCAATCCACTCCCGAAGCAATCCCCAAACAATCAGTCATTGAAAACCCTATGAGTCTGACATAACTCAACCACACCTAAATGGCAACAACAACATCAAAGGGACTGGGACTAGGGTTTGGCTTAGTTGTCAGAGTGCCACTCTGCATTCTCTGAGGTCCTGGGTTAGATCTCCAGCACCACAAAAAACAGAAGAAGGATGTGGCAATTCACTCCTGAGGCAATTCTGAGACAATCAGCCATTGAAAACCCTATGAGGGTCAACTCAACAGTACCTACCAGCAGCAACAAATCAAAGAAGTTTCTTTTCCTAATAACATCCCTTGACATAACCAAATTATTTAATATCTGTGTGCTCAATATGTCACATGATGTTAGAAGGTAAAAATCTGTAACATACCAATTTCATAAATAGAAACTAACAATAAAAGTGTTTCCATTTAGGCAGAGAGGAAGGAAAGGAAGGAGTTCTCACCTCTACTCTCTGGACCGTGTAGTTCATCTAACAAGGGAGATAATGTGCTGCTTTTCTTGTATATTGGCAGGATGACTGGACCTTTTACCCATGAGTCCTAAAATGTATTTGACCATGGTAGAAAGGAGATTAGAGGGGGGGAAAAAACAAAAAAGTATACCTTTAGTAAACTCTATCATTGGCCACTTTGTTTCTTCATGAACAGTCTCTAAAAACTAGATTTAACATAAAAATCTATGACTTTTGAACAAAGATGCAAGATTATCATGACTGAATCTTTGGAAGGTTTGTAAAAGAGACTGGAAGAAGCAGGGAAACTAGTTGAGATTTTTAGAATAACCCAAGAAAGATGTTACAAAGACCTGAACAGGCTGAAGTGGAGAATGTAAGTGGGCCTCTAATGTAAGCAGAAGCCAGAGTCAAGGACTTCAGGGTCAAGAAACAAAGGTTGTTTTTAAAAAGATATCTTAAAGATAAGAGATGAGACTACTTACTATAGATGCCCTTCTTATACACTTTCACTTAATTCAGTAGATTAAACCGATGCTCTCTATTGCCTCATAAAACAAATGATTCTCAGAACACACAGAACTTTAGATACCAGTAGGCTACTCTGTAGTCTACCCTTCCCATCAGCAGTACAGTCACATATTTATCAAGAGTTAGCTGTGCTTCTTCAAAACCTGTTGTGCTAGTTCTTTTTTAAATAAACGATGAACTATAAGTGCAAAGTTTAAATTATTATTTAATGTTTCTATGAAAGCCAAATTGGACATTGGAGAAAGTGTGGATAAAGACATACATCCAGAGAGAGAGAGAGAGAGAGCGAGAGAGAGAGAGAGAGAGAGAGAGAGACAGAAGGAAATTAGATGTGAGAGAAACAATCCTATAAAATATGGGAGAAATGATAGAAAAAATAGAGAAAATATGAGAATTGTTTTTAATCTAGAAAAATTCTCTACTTTAAATTTTCTTCATATCTAAAATTCTTGAAATTTTATAAACACCAAAACTGGAAATGAGGCAAAACCTTAAGAATATGATTTATACAGGAACAATCAGATGTAATACCAAAGGACCTGGCTTACAGAAAAGGCCGTGACCCTTCACCAAAGATTGTTCAATGCATGTACTTCTACATGTTTTTTTTTTTAAAAAGGTAAATATGCATTATATTTATAATTGTTAATGATTCCCTGATTTTTAAGATTAACTCCTTTTTGATTAATTTTGACTTTTTGATTGACAGAAGATTTCTCTTATAAATCAAAGTATCCAGACAGTCTTGTGAGATTAAAGTTGCTCAATGTTAATAAAAATTAGTTTGTTGTTGTTAGGTGCCGTCAGGTCGGTATCTGACTCATAGCGACCCTCATAGGGTTTTCAATGGCTGACTGTTTCGGGATTGCCTTGGGAGTGGATTGCCATATGGGTCCTTCTCCCATAAAAATTAGTTTAGGAAAAGGAGATTGATTTGTAGATCTACAAAGATTTATCTAAAATTTGTGCCTTTGAAAAAAGTTTTAGCCACTGATTTATTTGACATAACTAAGAAAGATCACTGTCTAGAGCCATCTATTCAAATTCTGGTGATAAGCTCCAGTCTTTTGAAAGAGAACAAATTTTCAAATAAAATTTAGTTCAGTAATTTAAACTTTCTTTCCTTTTCTTGATTTTATATTCCTGGAGCAGGTCACTTCTTGAAAAACATATGGCCCATGAATTAGTTTTCTGTTACTCCTGCTACTAATTATAAAGTCAGTAGCTTAAGATAGCTCAAATTTATTGTTTTACAGTTCTAGGGATCAGAAATCTGAAAATAGATCTTAAAGTGCTAAAATCAAAAGCACAATCTGCACTGCATTCCTTCTGGAAGTTCTAGGAGAGAGCCCATTCTGTGCCCTTACCATCTTCTTCCAGAGGCTATTCACAGTCTTTGGCTTATGGCCCTCTTCTAGCAACAGCATCACTTAGACCTCTGCTTCCATCATTACATATCCTTCTCCCACTCTGACCCTCCCATCTTCCTCTTTCTATATAATCCAGAGTAATCTCTCCATCTCCAAATCCTTAGCTCAATCACACTTGCCAACTCCTTTGCCATGAAGGTAAAGTGTTCATGGATTTTAGAGATGAAGGTAGTAGACATCTTTGAGGGAGTAGAATTATTCTTTCTACCACACAGCATAGATGAGGGTTCCACTGAGAGACCTACTATTGTCACATTAAAATTTATAAATTCTAGTGTAAAGTAATGTTGCTAAATTTTAAACAAATAATCACTTAGAACAACTTTAAAGGTTCCAATTTCCATACATATATATGCCCTGACCCGTGGGGTTTTTCAACAGGGACCTAGAGTAGGGGGCGAATGAATGAGAGAGAGACAAGAGACACGAAGGATGAGAGCAAGACAGGCTGTCTGATCAAGCTCCAAAGTCTTTAATTTTTTGCTGTACCTTAAATACACGTGGAGGGGGAGGGGCGGGGCAAAAATGTCACAAGGGCCATGGGCTTCTCAGAAGTCCTCAGCTCTTCCTGTAACCCTGACAACTGCTTTCAGATGGTAATTTCAATTCAAAGGTCACAATGCCCTGTGGCTCAACATCTGCTATTTTCACCACACCCTGCACCTTTTCATCAGGGTATCTTGTAAAAGGGCTGGGATTTGGCTCAGTGGGTAGAGTGCTGTGCTGCAGTCTCTGAGGTCCGGAGTTCAATTCCCAGCACCACATAAATGGGAGAAGGACCTGGCAATCCTGAAATAGTCAGCCATTGAAAACCCTATGAGGGTACAACAACAACAACAATCTTGTAAAAAGTTACTTATGGTCTTGGCTCCCGGCATATATAAACTTTAAATTGGTTTAATTTAGCAGGAAAAGTACATTAATTCAAATTTCAGTCAATGATAAATATTTAAAGGGTTTGTTTGCTATCCTTTTTCTTCATAAACTCAGATTTTCCCATTGCTATGAGGTCATCCTGAGTTATTCTAAATACTTATTCTTGCTATTTAAATCAGTGCTATATAAAAGAATGGAACTGTCTTTCCATTTAGTTATTCTACATGTAAACATTTTATTTAATATTATTTTTCATATTATTTTTTGATTTATCTATACATTGTTAATAAAATAAAACAGGTATTTGAAATCTTTAGACCACATATTTTTTAAATTCAACAATAATTATTTTTGTGGCTAGGACAAAATTGAGCCATTATTTCTTTTAGCTGTTCAGAAGACAAAAGAACAGAAAGTATTTCAAGTTTACCAACTCAGTCTAATGTTTTTCCTTATTTTCTTGTTGCTTATTCTTTTTTAACACCACAAAAGAGTGAAATGAATAAACTTTACAAGTTGGTTTTTATATTTGAACATTTTGGTGATTTATTTTTTAAAGAAAATTTGACAGCATTCTTGAATAGTGTTGGGAAGAAATGTTCACAGAGGAATTAGTAAAGGAATCTGGAACTAGGCAGCTTTAGTAAAAGGATTGGTACCTTAGCATTCATTTTAAACTTGCATTCTTGGTAACACTAAAGTATGAGGTAAATTGGTAATTTTACACAAATACCAAAGGCCTAATTTGTAAATAAGTTGAACCATATGTTCAGAATTCACATCTGTAAAAGTATAAACAAGGTCACAGTCTTAATAAAAATACAGTAGGGATAAACTTCTAGGGAAAGCAAGAGTTTTCTAACTAAAATACTTTTCTTCTCCATTTGCTGATTCCCAAAATTCTTTTAAAAGCCTCTTAATCTTCACTGGGTTTACAACGTAAATACTACTTACCACATTCATTAAAATTGTTATGCTTTTCTTAGTCTCCATTTAATTTTTTTTTTGAAAAATTAGTTAAAAACTGCAAGTTACCTGATAAGTGTGAGGAATATAAAGATATTGAAGAAACAGCTCTTACCTTCCAGAAATTACTAGTCATAGAAAAAGAAGAAATATTATACAGGGGAAAGTCTCAATTCTCATTTCAGTAGTTCTACAGTAACCTTATTAAGAGCCTCTGGAAATGGGAGGGGCTGTGAAGCCCTTGTTGTTGTTGTTGTTAGGTGCCTTCAGTCCTATCTGACTCGGTTTTATACCGGGTTTTCAATGGCTGATTGTTTCAGGATTGCCTCAGGAGTGGATTGCCATGCCCTTCTCCTGTTTTGGCGGTGCTGGGACTCAAATTTAGGACCTCAGAGACTGCAGAGCAGCGCTCTACCAACTGAGCTAAATCCCAGCCCTAGTTTCTAGTAATGAATACAATGCAGTCTGCAAAAAAATGAGCATAAAGTCCAGAGAGGAGTTAACTCCCCAAAAGACTGTGTTGATTTTATAGGTTTTACCTAGTATCAATTCTGAGTTAGGCAAGCATGTAGCTCTTGACTCAAATAACTTTGATTGTCAAGTGGGGCTTGTGATAAAGATTAAATCTATTGATCTGAGTTTTGGAGGTAAAATTTCTTGTATTATCTTGTAGTTCATTCCTGTTACCAATTCTCCTATGGATGGTGGATCATTTTGCCAAGTAAAAGCATCTCCCGTTAAAATAACAAATGTAATTCTACCTGGTGGATTTAGCCATTACTTGGGACCAGACTTCATAACTCCTGAAGTTGAAGGTATTTTTACAAAGCATTTCAGAGAGAATACAAAAACAAACTAACAAAAAGGAAAAAAGCCCTACTTCATTTGAAACAAAAATCTCATTTTGAAATTTCTAGTATTACTTAGAGGGGTTGGGGTTTAGCTCAGTTGGTAGAATGCCGGTTCATACTCCCTGAGGACAAGGTTGGGATGAAGGACGTGGCAATCCACTCCCAAGGCAATCCTGAAACAATCAGCCATTGAAAACCCTATAAGGGTTGCTATGAGTTGGACCTGACTGGATGGCACCTAACAACAACAGTATTATTTAAAACTGCATGTTTTTAATTTACATTTCTAAAAAGTATATGCTTGTTCAAATTTTCTGTGGCCATTCTGATTTCAGAAACTACAGCAGTTTATGTTCTATTCAGCTACTAATATGTTGTAACAAAACATTTGCTCTCGCACAATGTGAATTTTGCATAATTATTTCCTGACTTCTTTCCAAAGCATTTATTTTGTTTACTGTGTGCTGTAACAACTACCAAAACCAATTACTGAATCCTGCTAAAAGTATAAATCAGAAAAATTTAAATGTAACAACAGAATCTTTTTTTTTTTTTCTGGTGGTACTTAGGGACTGAACCCAGGGCTTCACACGTACTTTGCAAGTGTTCTACCACTGGGCTGCACACCTCCAGGCCATTTTAATTTATTTTTTATTTTGAGTCAGGGTCTCACTGAATTATGCAAGCTGCCTCCGTCCTTGAACTCAGGGATTCTCCTGACTCCACCTTCCTGAGTCGCTGAGATTATAGGCGTGTGGTACACGCCTATAATGGGCTCCTGAGTTATCTAAATTCAAGTCTACATTAAGCCTGTTCCCTAATTCTATACCTGCGCTGGCTATCTATTATTTTGGAAAAAATGGGGATAGTAGCTATTCTTTCTTGAAGTCTCATCTCCTCCATTCCTTTTACCTTTCCCCTTTATCCTGAGACAACTGATAGACAATAAAACTGAATGAAGATCACAATAATTATAAAAAGATCTAAGAGCCTATTAAGAGTAGATTTTTCCGCATGGTTAAAAATTATCTTTCAATTCATAAAAATTAGTGGGGTACAGAGTAATAAGATGTTTGTTATTTCCATTATACAACTATTATATCACATTTGGTTACACTTTCATCAACTTACATATATCACAAAACCATTTAATTAATATGTAATAAAAATCATATGTGATCATGAGTTATATTCTCATTGATTTTTTCCCCTTCCTCTATTTTTCCCATGGGGCTGGGATTTAGCTCAGTTGGTAGGGCACTGCGCTGCAGTCTCTGAGGTCCCGAGTTCAATTCCCAGCACCACAAAAAATGGGAGAAGGGCCTGGCAATCCACTCCCAAGGTAATCCCAAAACAGCCATTGAAAACCCTATGAGTGTCGCTATGAGTCAGATACCGACTTGATGGCACCTAACAACAGCAACAACAATTTTTCCCATGTATTCATATAGTTGCACCATATATTTTGAGATTATCCTTTCCTCCTTTACCCCCACAAAGGAAATCCAATTAAAAGAAACCAAGCATAATGTATGGTACTCTGTTTTGATGTTTTATTTTGTCTAACTTATTTTTATACTGAATATAAAGATATTAAAGAAACAGCTCTTACCTTCCAGAAATTGCTAGTCATAGAAAAAGAAGAAATATTATAAAGGGGAAAAGTCTCAATTCTCATTTCAGTAGTTCTACAGTAACCTTATTAAGAGCCTCTGGAAATGGGAGGGGCTGTGAAGCCCTTGTTGTTGTTGTTGTTGTATGTAAACATCTTTGTTTACATACAACACATGTAACTTTGTTTACATACATAAACATCTTTGTTGTATGTAAACATGTTGTTGTTGTATGTAAACATTGTTATGGCTTTAAATTTTTAATCATAATGAGGATTGTTATTTTTTCCCAAAAGATTGAACTGTACCTACACAAAATTGACCATACCAAATTGTTATTAGCCTCCTTGTCAGTATGTTGTCATCTTCCTGAGTGTATTTTGTTGTGGTGGTGGTTAGCTTGTTTGCATGAGTTTAATCCTAGATTTATCTTCATAATTTCCTTCTCATTGATATTTTTCAAGATTTGTTATACAACAATCTCTTAGGATTTTCTGGAAAAGCCCTTAATTCCTTTTCTATTTTCTGATCATGTTGCCCAAAGTTTTATTTCATATAGTCCCTTTATCTGTACATTTATTATTATAGCATGTATATCTAAATATTTATATTTTTTAGAATTACCTACAAAGGATCAAAATAATTGAATATCTCACAAAAATTTAAGCCACATGAAGTACCAATAATTTGCAATTTTATATTTTAAGGTTTGGAGTTTATTGTGGCAGGGAGAGGTATTACAACAGAGTTTCACTATATATATATAACCCAGGCTGGACTCAAACTCTCAGTCTTCCTGCCTCAGCCTCCTGAGTGCTGGGACTGAAAGTAGGACCATCACACCTGGCCCAATTTTATATTTTTACTTGACATTTGAAATTTATAATTCATATTGTAAAACCTGTATAGCATACGTTCAGTTTAAGGACAATCAAACTTTACTTAATGCTTTTCACTCTATAATTTTAACTGCTTAAATTCCTACTTTCAGACAAAAAACACAAGAATACAGGGATTCTGACAAATAATCCTGGAACCATCCACACAGAAATAGCTTTTCGGCAACTCAGAGGGATAAATCTCTCTCCGACTCTTTTATCACATCAGAGTATTGCATCTCCAACTACACAAATATATCAGAGCAACCAAGATGAGGGAAGGTAAAGTTATTCTGTGTTCTTAATATCATTCTCTGCCATTTAAAAAAAACTCTCCAAATGCATTAGTCATGTATAAATTACCATCAAGGTCAAATAGTGCTCAAGAAACACTAAATGTTCACTAGTGGGGCAACATTGAAATAATTATATGGGAACTACTTTAAATTGTATTCTGTCCTCACTCACTCTACTCAGGGAGTAGCAGTTCACTTGTATTTTGAACAGCAAATAAATTCAACTTTCTGAAACTATGAAGGCAGAGGATCTTGTAAATTCTTCAAAGCTTTCTTTAAAATTCCCACTTAAGTCTGCCTTCAATCTGGACCCAGGCCTAGAACTCCACTTAATCCTAAGAACCTTCTTAGTTCACATTTAGAGCCTTCTCTGCAGCTCAACACTCCCTGCCTGGATTTCTAAAAATTACCTGTCCTCAGCTTCTTTGCAGCTGTGCTCTTGCTCATCTCTTATGAAGATCTTAACCATCAACAGATTTAGCTTAGGCCTGACTCTTGCTGTACTGACTCCCCTTGCTATCATCAACTGTGTTTCAGTGCATTACACTGAGTCCTCAGGATGACCTCATTTTTAAATAGCCAAAATAGGATAATTTGCTCCTTCATTTTGACTTTTTGAAGTTGAATTCTTATAAAACACAAAAATTATTTACTGCAGAATTACCTTAAGGATCCATTAAGAAGGTAAGTCACCATTATCTGACTCATAAATATCTTATTTCTTACAGAATTCCTGGGGGCAACTTTCCAAGATCAAATCGAATGTAACTACCTAAAGAAAAATGAGCATATACCAGGAAACCTAGTTGTGCAAAAACTAACAGTGTCAGTGAAAAAAAAAAGCTAATCATGTTACTTATGTTACTGAGGCACTTCAGTTCTATATGAAGATAATCTATCACCCTTGATGAATTTGATTTAATATCACCTCTCTTAAACTTTCTTTATGGTTATCTTGTTTCAATTTCTGGATTCTAAAAATCATGAACTACTATAGCATACAACAATTTGAAAAGACAAAACTGACATGAAACAAAGTCCAGATATTTTAATGCTTAGTTCTGGTATTAAAAGCATTTAGTTTTGAAATCTCATTATGGCCTGTCATATGAAGATATTAAGAAAGGTAATTTTAGGAATTAAACATAATTTCTTTTGTAGAATAGCTATTCATTTGGAGTTACATAAAACTAAAGCATTTACTTCTTACTAAACACAACCATTACTAAAGCACAATGACTTATTCAATTTACTACACATTTTTTAGGACTGTACTTCAACAAAAATACTTTCAAACCCTCTCAAACAAGTCTACCCTCAAAATTGTTTAAAGATGAAAATAGTGGGCATCAATACTATTGTCTAAATGTGTCTACCTACAGGAGCAACCAGTCTTTTCTGTCCTAACAATAAAAGAGTGGCATTTCATATATAAATCATTCATTGTGCCTGCAGGGTACAATTTTACAAGCAGTTTCAGGCTGAAAAGAACACATGTTCAAACTAAGTGGACAATTTTAACCTTTAATAATTATATTTCACTGGAAATAATCTTTCTAAATGATTATATAACCCAAGATATCACAAAGCAATCAAATATGATTTTGAATTTGGTTATTTATTAAATACAATTTAAACTGATAACTAAATTGCCATTCATGTTTTTATATAAATAGGTTCTATGATTTAGGAAGTGTTCTGTTTAATGTATTTTTTCCATACTGCATATGGTTTTCATACATTTACATGTTCCTTGCATAAAAATAAGTTGCTTTTACTTAAATGTTTTACTTTATAATCTATCTGGAAATAGTTTCAACAGTATTTTGGAAAGGATATAATTCCAATGTATAAGCAACAATTTTGTATTTTTTTCTTCTTTAAATGCTACATGTTTGTAATTTAATCATGTAATATTTTAAATTTCAAACTTAATTACAGACTGATTTTGCACTTCCTAGTATGTGGTTTTTATTTATTTTTTATTTTTCAAAAGAAAAAAATACAAACATTTATTCACATGCATGACAAAGAATCCCAGGAGTATGACTATCCACTAACGCAATGAGGTTCAGGTGCTTATATTACCTTTCCTCATGGGGGAAACTGGTGGAATGCAGGCATGATTATTAGAGGGAATGGATCAAATGGACAATTGTTTATAAATGATTCTGTCTGGAATTTGAATGAGATTCTGAGGCAGAAGACATGTTCTGAGAAAGTATGGTTGTATTTCTCAGTCTTCATTTCTGTGATACATGGTGAATTATGTTCTATTGGGCAAGTTCAGCACTAAGGCATATAAGGCAACATCTGAGCAAGTCTTTCCCTGCATGCATATGAAAGAGAACAAAATTGAGGGAGTGGGACAGAGGAAGGTCAGAGAGAGCTTCATTCTAAGACTAGTCCTCCAGCTCAGCATATCAAAGCACTACATTTTGGAATATCATTTTCTGAGCCCTAACACTATCTACCAAAATCCTATCATCTTGATTTTGTTTTCTGGTTTTCCTTTTTCTTATCTGTTTTTAGTAAATTTTAAGTGTAGAACTTAATGAGTTTCATTATGACATTTCCATATATGCATATTATGTACAGTGCTCCTGTTCATCTCCCCCATAATGTGTTTTTTAAATAACTATTACATTCAGGTGGAAATGAGGTCCTTTGCTTAAAAAACAGCTATGCAGTTCTTAAGATGTCCAGAAGATGTCTTTATTGCCCTTTAGACAACTGCTTTCATTAGTGTGACAATTTCTACTCTCCTCTGTCACTAAATTAGCACATCTGCTTTTTTGTTTTATGGCTATATATAACTGAAATGATGAATATCTTTTATATTTAAAAGTGTCTTTTTAAAATACTAAACTGGAAAAATGTAATAGATTTTCACTGGAAAACAGTCTTCAAGAATAGTAAACATAAAGCAGAAAAAAAAACTTCTTATACCATATCTACTTAGCATTTTGGCATACTTTCTTTTAGCCATTTTTCCAATTGACGTTTTTGTATGTGTGGTACTAGGGGATTGAACCAGAGCCTCATGCATTGCAGGCAAATGCCCTACCACTGAGCCACAAACCCAGCCCCTTTTTTATTTTTTATTTTGAGACTGGGTCTGATTAAGTTGTACAGACTGCCTCTGGCCTTGAACTTGTGATCCTCCTGCCTCAGCCTTCCAAGTCGCTGAGATTAGAGGCATGTGTCACACCACCCAGTTCCTATGGATTTCCAAATGTATTTGACATCTTTCCTCTCATCTTTATGTTCACATTATTAAATTTCGAGGGCTTTACAATTCTTATTATAAATTTTTAATTTTAATTACATCTTAACTTCCTCTTGAAAGTTAAATAACATAATAGTGACACTAATAATAATAAACATGAATTTACGCATTGCTAGGTGCTATATGGCCTGCAGCCATACCACTGTGGCATCCAATCCCATCAGATCTCAGATGCTAACCAGGGTCGGGCCTGATTAGTACTTGGATGGGAGACCTCCTGGGAACACCAAGTGCTGTAGGCCTGGGAGATGGACCAGGTAACCCACTCCCAAAAAACAATCAGACATTGAAAACTCTATGAATAGCAGAAAAGCATTAATAATACTGTTTCGCCTGTTACATGTAGGGTTGCTATGAGTCAGATACTGGCTCAATGGCACCTAACAATCACAAGTGCTGTACAGAATATAGACAGAACCAATCTTCTAGAGTCTTTAAGTATAAATACACAGTAATTTCATGTAAAAACAGTAGAGGGGATGATTATTAACATGATTTGACACAGCAGTTCTGATTTTTTCCTGCCATAATAGATGTCACTGACATGCTATACAACTCCTCTAAGACTAGTTTGTGCTATTATATGCAATTCATAAGGCAATAACTGTAAATCCATCCCTTTCATATGTCATTGAATGTGATGTTTTTATAGAAGTGATCTTAGATCTACTCTAAGTTATTTTTAAACAAATAACTCACAAACTGAAATTTTAAGTTATATTTACAAATTATTTGTAACATTAAACTGATTGAAACAATAGACTAAACAAGTTGCACTTTGTATTTACAAAACAATGGCACACATTTTAAGTGGCTGGTATACTAATAACCCTATGAAATAGGCATGACATGTACTATCTTCATTTATATATAAAGAAACTGCCTTACAAAAAGAACAGTACATATCATACCTAATTATAGGTTTTTTCAACTCCAAATTCATTGCTTTTTCAATTATAAGTGAATTAGCAATTAATTATTACTAATGTACTACTTAATCAGCTATTATAGAGCCCTGATGTATCTAAAGACTATAAACTATTCATTTGCTTCCAGTGTATTTAGTTCAGGTATAATATATAATTTCTACTGTAAAAGTATTATTTCTTTGTTCCCAGTAAATGTCTTGATAGACTTATTTGGCATGCAGTTATACGCATGATTATACTGCTTTAATATTCAATTCCATCAACAACCTGGAAAGCTAGAAATTAGGATACTTTAACTATGGATGAGGAACCTATTATGCCAAACTGAATATAGATGACATCAAACTGATCTTTTGATTTCTA
Source organism: Pedetes capensis (assembly GCA_007922755.1). Taxonomy (NCBI): domain Eukaryota; kingdom Metazoa; phylum Chordata; class Mammalia; order Rodentia; family Pedetidae; genus Pedetes; species Pedetes capensis. Next base: position 15,016 of record VMDO01006382.1, read on the forward strand.
TATGTGAAGACTATAATTGCTTGATAAGAATCTTATTACTTCTATTTTTACAGCCCTAGATTTTTCTATTGATAAAAAGTTAACTATAGTTATGAACATGCTTCACACAGTTGTAAACATGTACACTATACTCTGTATATATAGGTGTGCGCTGCATATATGTGTTTATGGGCTATGCCTCGCTTTAAAATAACCATTGTATATAAATAACATTGTTGTTGTTGTTGTTAGGTGCCGTCGAGTCGGTATCCGACTCATAGCGACCCTCATAGGGTTTTCAATGGCTGAGTGCTTCGGGATTGCCTTGGGAGTAGATTGCCAGGCCCTTCTCCCATTTTTGCGGTGCTGGGAATTGAACTCAGGACCTCTGAGACTGCAGCGCAGAGCTCTACCAACTGAGCTAAATCCCAGCACATAAATAACATACTATATCTTTATTCATAAGCCATCAGACTTTATAAGAATGTTTAATATTTTAAAACACTAGATCTTAGTAATGCTCTAGGATATTAGCATCAATTAAATATTACTAATATAAAAGGAAGTAAATCATTTACAGCTTTAATGAGCTTAAACATAAAAAAGATTGTGTGCATGGCACAGTGTTGGGTATTTCGTTCTCTTGTACATAGGGTTGCTCTGAGTTGGACACGACTCAACAGGCACCTAACAACAACAACAACATGAGTAGAAGAGAGAATTTATAGACAAGTTCCATTGGCTATTAACCAGTCAGTTTGTTTATGGGCTAGAAACTTGCTGGTTTTTCTGATGCCTCTCCTATAAAACCTGGAGATTTCAGACAACTTCCAAGCACTTAACTGTGTTCTTGTTCATCTTTCTACACTTTCCACCATTAATTAAAAAAAATTTTCTTGGTGGTACTTGATGGTTGAACCCAGGACCTTGCACATACTTTGCAAATGCTCTACCACTGAGCTACAAACACTCAGCCCATAATTTACTTTTTATTTTGAGACAGGATCTCACTAAATTTATGCAAGCTGCTTCTGCTTGTGCTTCCTGTGTTGCTGGGATTGTAGGTTTACACAACTGTGCCTGGCCTAATGAAATATTTTTACAGAAAACTAATACTAATTTGCAATTTAAGTTCCCAGGTGCCTTTTAGAACCAGGTCAGCAAAGAATACATAGTTATTTTATTAGAAATATTTTTCTTCTATACTTTTTTATTTTACAAAAAAATCAATTATAGCATTCTCCTATTATTCTTTTCTTTTAATTACAAATAAACTTGTTTTATAAACTGCTCAAAAGACATTTCTCAGGCTCAATTTATGCATTTTTATCTTAAAATTGTTTTTCCTTAAAATTAAGACAAAACTAATGATTTAACAGAAAACATATGAAATTTTGTTACCTAAAAAAAGAATAGCACAAAAAATTCAGACATATCTTTAAAAGTATTGATTACTTGAAATTAAATTATTTATCCTTTGTATTTTATTAGGCTTTACAACAACAGGAAAACCAAAAACAATTTATCAACACATATGTTCCACCTAAGATACTGTTGTTGTTGTTAGGTGCCATCGAGTCGTGTCTGACTCATAACAACCCTCATAGGGTTTTCAATGGCTGACTGTTTCGGGATTGCCTTGGGAGTGGATTGCCACGTCCTTCTCCCCCTAAGATACTAGTGATTCTGAAATGACAATTTAAAATTAGAACAGATTCTCCTTTATATTGTATCATTAAATATATTAGTATTTCAATATGCTCTAAATAAAAATGCATCAAGATAACATTTTTGGCAAATGTTTTAAATGAATTACATTTTAACCAAACATGAGAGTAGAAATAGATGTGAAGTATTTTTCACAAATAGTAAAATGTATAATTTTACATTTATGTAAATATAAATTTATAATTCTACATTTTCTTCTGGTTTTGTAATTTGAATCAATCTCTAGATGTTTGAAGTATTTCATGCTAGCGTTTATTTTTAAATGTTACAAACAGAAAAAAGATTAGTAATGATCTTGCTATTTTATATACCATAAATATAAAAACTATACCTTAATTAGAAATAATTAAGATGTGAGATTTAAAGGCTGTAGATAATACTTATGACATATGTGTTTTGCATCCTATTGTAAAATAAGTTTACGTTTCTAGAATTTTAAAATAATTTTAGTGATTTGGCTTTACTATTTGTTCCATTTTTAATTATAACAATAGGTTTCCTCCCTCTCTCTTCCTTCCCATAATATTTTACAAGTGTATGTCTCAAAGAACCAAAAAAAGACTAATCTGCAAAAAAGAAAATACACACACACACACACACACACACACAAATATATCAGTAACATTTTGAAGTTTCCAATTATTTCTTATTCCTTCTAATCAATTTAGTTTAAAGCAGATATTTACCAACACTAGGAGCCTGCTTTTGCATGGCCTTTCATTTTTTATGAAGTGCTTTAAAAGAGTTCAGTCAACCTTAATGGTGCATCTTTAGTTAAGGAAATAGAATGGGGAGAAGTCAATTTGAGCTCCTAGATGAACAAGTGCCTCAGAAAGAATGGACATAAATGGGTTTAGAAAAGAGAATACAAGTAAAATGGGGTGAGCAGAGCACTTAGGGAAGCCAGATACAATGAAAAGAGTAAAATACTGCCTACGTTTTTAAGCTACATACAAATGGAACTATGGACTTGATCCAACCATCTATGTTAAACTGCTACAAGATAGGTGAAAAGCAAGCTGAAATTTTATAAAAAGTATTGAGGAGCAGTAAATGAGCAGCTAAATCTAAAGAGAATGAACATACTCATTCAATAGGATAAAGATGGAGTCAAAACTGGTGTATTTCCCTGGTTAATTTACTTTGTAAAGGACTGTTCAGTTTTAAGTATTAAGCCATTATTAGTGAAAATAGTCTTTAAACTGCCACCTTGGAGTTTTTTAACAACATCCTAGACATCTGTGATTTTTATCAACACAGACATTTACACATACATTTATGCATGTAAGTAAACTATAACATAAAGGTCTCATAATTGTAGCAAATTAATATTAGTCTAACAATCATCACACTATGTTGAACTTCTTGAACTTCACAAATAGAAAAAAGACTGAAAGATTTAGCAGCAAAGGTGTTGCTGTTGTTAGGTGCCATCGACCCTCATAGGGTTTTCAATGGCTGACTGTTTCAGGATTGCCTTGGGAGTGGATTGCCAGGACCTTCTCCCATTTTTGTGGTGCTGGGAATTGAACTCAGGACCTTAGAGACTGCAGCGCAGCACTCTACCAACTGAGTTAAATCCCAGCCCACAGTGGCAAAGGTACAAGCATGCAATTGTAAGAACTTGAAATGGAGAACTAAACCAGAAAACATTACTGAGAGGATTTGTTGTTAGGTGCTGTCTAGTCTGTGTCCAACTCACAGCGACCCTATGAACAATATGTGAAAAATTATTGTTGGTGCTCCTCTGCTATTCATAGGGTTTTCAATGGCAGATTGATTTTTTGGGAGTAGGTTACTGGGTCCTTATCCCAAGGCTACAGGACCTGGTGTTCCCAGGAAGTCTCCCATCCAAGTCTAACCAGGCCCAACCCTGTTTAGCTTCCAGGATCTGACGAATCAGATGCCACAATGCTACAGCTGCAGGCTACTAAGAGGATAGGGATAATTAAATGGTCTGATTTTTCTAATTAATTAAAAGTCAATCAGACTTGTTTTGTATGTTTTGGAACTTTTTTTCTTTATGTATTATATACTTTCCTGCCTTAATAAATAGAATTAAATAAAATTTAACATCATTATCCGAAGGAGGCCATGGAAGAAAAACCTTAGATTTTAAGCAGTCAAATACATTGTCATTGTTCTTAGGTGCTGTGGAGTTGGGTCAGGCTCACAGAGACCCTATATACAACAGAATGAATATCTATCTATATTTTACCCACTATGCAAAAGCATTTGACTGTGTGGATCATAAATTATGGATAAACTGGGAAGAATGGGAATACCAGAGCACTTAATTGTACTCATGAAGAATCTGTACATGAACAAGGAGGCAGTCATTTGAACAGAACAAGGAAACACTGCCTGGTTAAAGTTGAGAAAGGTGTGTCAAGGCAGTAAACTTTCACCATACCTCTTCAAACTCAATGTTGCTATTGTTATTAGGTGGCTGTCAAGTCCATATCTGACCCATGGAGACCCTACACACAATTGTTGTTGTTGTTGTTAGGTGCCGTTGAGTCGGTATCCGACTCATAGCGACCCTCATAGGGTTTTCAATGGCTGAGTGCTTCGGGATTGCCTTGGGAGTGGATTGCCAGGCCCTTCTCCCATTTTTGTGGTGCTGGGAATTGAACTCGGGACCTCAGAGACTGCATCGCAGCGCTCTACCCACTGAGCCAAATCCCAGCCCACCTACACACAATAGGTGAAATAATATTGTCAATGCTTCTCTGCTATTCATAGGATTTTCAATTGCAGATTGATTTTGGGGAGTGGGTTACTGGGTCTTTCTCCCAAACCTACAGTATCTGGTGCTCCCAGGTGGTCTGCAATCCAAGTACTAACCAGGCTGGACCCCACTTTAGCTCCTGAGATCTGACAGAACTGGACACCACAGGGCTACAGCTACAGGTGTTCAGTCTCTATACTGAGCAAAAAATATAACCTGAGAAGCTGGACTTTGTGATGAAGAACATGGCATCATGACTGGAGGAAGACTCATTAACAACCTGCATTATGCAGAGGACACTGCTCTGCTTGCTGAAAGTTAAATACATTGTTGTTGTTAGGTGCAGCAAGTCGGTATCCGACTCATAGTGACCCTACATACAACAGGAGAAACACTGTTATCAGTGCTTCTCTGCTGTTCATAGGGTTTTCAATGGTGGATGGATTTTTGGGAGTGGGCTGCTGGGTCCCTCTCCCAAGCCTACAGCACCTGGTGTTCCCAGGCGGTCTCCCATCCAGGTACTAACCAGGCCCGACCCTGCTTAGCTTCTGAGATCTGACTGGATCGGATGCCACAGTGCTATGGCTATAGGCAGTTAATACACTAGGAAGATGAAAAAACATCGCACCTACATTCGTCCATCATCAGCCTCTTAGAGAAAATAATTGTAGTTCAAAATTATTATTAAAAATTATCAAAGTGTACCCATTTGTAGTTGCACTGCAAGCAAAAGAAAATTTCTCTAGATACAGCATATTAGATAATTCACATATTAAAAAAGTTGGAAAATCTGAAACATAGAATGAGACCTAAGGAAGTTGAATGGCCACAATCACAGGAAGTGTCATGCCACAGGAACAACTTAGGGTGCCAAGGGCCTTTCTGAGGTCCCACTATGTACCACTACGTTCGTACGTACTTTGTTGTTGTTGTTGTGTGCCGTCCAGTCGGTATCCGACTCATAGCGACCCTCATAGGGTTTTCAATGGCTGACTGTTTCGGGATTGCCTTGGGACTGGATTGCGAGGTCCTTCTCCCATTTTTGCGGTGCTGGGAATTGAACTCGGGACCTCAGAGACTGTAGCGCAGCGCTCTACCAACTGAGCTAAATCCCAGCTCGTAAGTACTACTGGCCCTCAATGTTAGCTGACATCAAAATGAATTCAAATTATTCCTGTTTCTACTTTTTCCACACTCTGCATTGAAAATTCCCAGAAAAAAGATAACCAAACTTAAGTCATATATCTGAAATTTAGTTATGAATGTTTAAGAAAAACATCTGTATATTTCAACTTCCATGATGGGAAATGTGGCCTGCCTTCACACTAAAGCACTCATAGCAGCAAACTCAGTAAAAGAACCAGATTCAAATGCTGGGAAATCAAAATAAGACAAATATGCAATACATTAAATGATTTAAAGTATTATAATGGGTTGAACCGGAGCATTGGTGTGTAATATATCTAGAATAAAAAAGTTTCTTCATTATAAAATAGAAAAAAGATTGGTTAAATGGACAATGAAAGTAGTTCTTTTGTTCTGCCAACTTTCCCATCCTCTTTCTCCAGATTCCTTTGGGAAACTCCTTACTAATTCTGTGAGTTAATGTTGAGCCTACCAGTTGTAGTAGTATACACCCAAAGCCTGAAATTGAGGTGTGGTTGTTGGGAGAGGGTTCCTCCAAATATATTTCCTCCAATGCAATTACCAAGTGAGAAGATGCGATAAAGTCTCTGGAAGCTATTTGGCTACCACTGGAAAAGTCTTTTTGAAGAATAGGCAATGAATACAAAGATATGGAAAATGTTTTGACTAATATTTGAGCCTCCAGATAAAGGTTTTCCTTAAGATGTACCATCTGACTTCCAATTACATGAACCAATTTATCCTTTTGGGGTTGTTGAACTTCTGTCACTTGTAACCAAAAGTGCTCTGACTTAGTGTAATGCATAAGTTCTAACAGTTAATAAGGTCAGTTTTCTAGTTTAAGTCTAACAATTACAGTAATTTGAGGAAATATGGTTCAGTGTGATAGGAAGGATATGAAAAAGTTCATAAAATAGACTATTCTGAAAAGTAAAACATATGCAACCTCTCTTAGGATCAAAGGTACTGTAGCTTGGGAAAAGAGAAGATGCAAAGTTAACAATTCTTTGAGAATATAAAAAACATACCCAAAGCAGGAATATCAGACATAAATACAAGCTGTTGCATAGGAAATTCATGTTTGATATAAGAATTTCCTGGTATGAAAGAAATAACTGAATATTTCATAAGATTCTTTTAAAGATTAGAATTTGGCCTGGTTCCGATGGCATAAAGGCTAAGTAACATTAATACAAGTCAAGGCATTGGTTCTAAACAAATCTAGTATTACCTATCTATAATCTTAGCCTGCAGCCATACCACTGTGGCATCCAATCCCATCAGACCTTGGAAGCTAAGCAGGGTTGGACCTCATTAGCACTTGGATGGGAGACCACCTGGGAATACCAGGTCCTGCAGGCTTGGGAGAAGGACTTGGCAATCCACTCCCAAAAAACAATCAGCCATTGAAAACTCTTATGAATAGCAAAGAAGCACTGAAAATAGTGTTTCACCTGTTGTACATAGGGTTGCTATGAGTAGGACACCAACTTGATGACACCTAACAACAACAAATATAATCTTAACTTCTCTAGACTTCCTGTTTCTTACCTTTAAAGCAAGCATCTCTTTCACCTCTAAAATTATGACTGAACATTCCAAGTTTATTTCAATATTACAATTATGTTTTTTACTAACCAACATGGGCTGGGATTTAGCTCAGTTGGTAGAGCGTCGCTCTGTAGTCTCTGAGGTGCTGAGTTCGATTCCCCACACCGCAAAAATGGGAGAAGGATGTGGCAACCTACTCCCAAGGCAATCCCGAAACAATCTGCCATTGAAAACCCTATAAGGGTCGCTATGAGTCGGACAGACTCGACGGCACCTAACAACAACAACAACAACAATGGGCTAAGAAAAGGAAGGAGATGAAAAATACTGAAGTAGAGATTTCAAATTGCAAATTTCAGTTTAACATAGAATACAATTTGGTGACATTAATGTTTTGGAATTCTCTTTTAAACTGCTTTATGAATTCAATTTTCCCATTATACTAGATGCTTCTGTATAAACTAACCTGTTTCAACTTCTGATACATGCATAGAAATCCATCCATTGCTTCCTGCACACTTTCAAAAATATTTTTATTGTAATGAAATACACGGAACATGAAATTTATCATTTTAATCTTTTTATTTTTGTAAATTGTTGTGAAATGCATATAAAATTTACCATCTTAAGTCATTTTTAAGTGTTTAGTAACAACATATTCACATTGTTATACAGTCATCACCATTATTCATCCCAAGAACCTTTGTACCCATTAAGCAATAACTCCTCATATCCCCATCCCCGGCAATTATCATTTTACTTTCTGTCTTTCTTAAGTATGACTACTCTAGGAATCTCATACAATTGTAATCGTACAATATTTGCATAATGATTTTGTGATCGGTTCATCCATGTTATAGTATGTATCACAATTTCCTTCCTTCTGAGAGAAAACATTCCATTGTATGTATGTACCACATTTGGTTTATCCATCTGTTGATAAATGTTTGATTTATATCTACCTTTTGGATATTATGGATGATGTTGCTATGAACCAAGTGTGAAATGTTTGAGTCCTTGCTTTCAGTTCTCTTAGGTATATACTCAAGAGATGGAACTGTTAGATCATATAGTAATTCTGATTAATTTTTTGAGGCAGCATCTTATTGTTTTCCATAGCACCTGTACTATTTTACCTTCCTACCAGCAAAGCAAAAAGGTGACAGTTCAGGATTGTCATCCATTAATATATTTTATTATTTTAAAATAATACATGATGTTTAGAAAACAAACATTAGGATGATCATCTAAAATGCCACCCTGCTGACACAACTACCATTTTTAAATTTCCAAAAAGTTCTCATTTGTTTATTTTTATAGAATTATAATACTTCATACAATTTTTATTTTTCACACTATAAATCTAAGTATTTTCCATATATTTATGAAGCTAATGTAATTATCATTATAATGTTTGTGTTATATTCAACCAATGGAAATACTGTAATTTTTAAATCATCAAATCATGTAAAATTCAAGTTGCTTCCAGTTTTCTAGCATTAGAAATAATAAATACAGATGTGCATAAATCCTTTTTTCCTTCGAATAGTTTTAACAAAGAAACATTAATCAGTTAACAGATATGCACATTTTTAGAAGTTTCTGATAAATATCAAATTTCTTTCCATAGTCACTTTATAGATTTTTCTTACCGCAGCATTCTCATCAGAGGAGTCTATGACAGAGGTCTTGTTATTCTTTGGTGCATCACTACTCCTCTAACCAATTTTATAATCACCTAGTAAACACAAGATAAATATTAATTGAATTTATAAATGAATAAATAAGAATCCAACTACTAGCCAGATTTTGTGGTATCAGATATAATCTCTATTTAGCACTCATGTATAAGCAAATGAAATACTATCAGCCATACACATAACTGAAGGGCAATTGGTTCTAAATTTTTTAAATCTCATTTTGTTCATCTCCTTTTTCCCATGACTTTTATGTCCACTAAACTGTAATCTCTTTAAATGTGTCTGCACCTGCCAAACTGTTTAGCACAAAATTTTGCACATGGTAGGCGTCAATAAATATTTCAGGTTAAATTTATTATGTAATATTAATTTTTGTTGAACTACTTTAGAATAATTTTAAAGAATCCTGATAAAAAGTAATTCATATGCATTAAAATACACACAAGAGCCCCCCCCCTTGTGTTAAAGTAGTAAAATAAAATTGGGAGATAAAAAAAAAGCTTTACGCTATCCCAACAGTCAATGTAGTATTCAATTCTTCACAGATTGCAAATTGTAATGGGAATGTTACTAGAACTGTCAAATTCTTCCCAAAGCAATCTTCAAGGCTAATCAACATAGACAATCACTCTTTTCATTTCTATAGAAATAAGAGAATTTTAAGCAGTATCTTTTGATTGGAGTTATCTTGAAAATTGCTTAGTTGGAGGCCTTATTTTAAAATGCAACAAGCCTGAAATATTAAATGTAATTTGTCATGCAGCCTAGAGAAAAAATAAGACATTTGGTACATTTTCCCTAATTGTTTCTGATTGATGCCTGTTGTAGCTCCAGTATTTCTTCATCTTCAAAATCACCTTCAAGGGTTTCAACATCTTTGACCACTACTTTTAATCAAAAAGAGGCTGAAAATAATTTGACTATTGCCAGGGAGAAACCTTAACAATACTGGCTTTGAATTTTTTTGTTTAATTGACCTTAAAGAAAGAGCCCCCAGAAGGAAAATTGTTGGTTCTTAATGAGTGCTGATTAATATGACACATTACCTAATATTAATCTTGACAAAATCATTCTCCCAGGAAAAGGGTTCAGTACTAAAGTTAACAAGAGTTTAATTTTCCAGTGATAATCATGTTTAGGTCTGCCTAGCAATAAAGATCATTCTTAAGTTTGTTTTTTAGAAAATAGTGCACTTTACAAAAATTTACTAAAATAAAAAATAAAATTTTATACACTATCTTTACTCCTACCCAGAACATGATATATTTAACACAAAAACAATGTAAGAGCAGAAAACAGGATTATATGGAAATTCAGAGAAGTAGCCCAAACTCTTAAAGTTGCTGAAGAAGACATACAAGTCTAGAAAGATTAAGTAACTTGCTCAACTTCAAATTATCAAGTTTCTTATAGATATTGAACTATACTTTAAATATCATGAATATTGACCAAATATGCTTTCCATGATTCTATGAAAATAATTATCTTTTTCTTTCACAGCAAGAGCACTGTTTTCTTATATTTCCACTATTTTAATTTGGAGTAAAGTTTTCATGTCAGTTTATCCAACAAGGAAGAAGTCAGTTGTTGAGCTCATGTTTTGATGAGGAATGAAGAAAATACTGGTCTAGTAAGTGAAGACCATGCAGAGAGGAAGAAGTATATCAGAGTGCTCTCAGGTAGGGATGCTTTTGTGCTTAAATAGAAGGAGCCATTCTCCTTTGGAGTAAACAGTAATGGAGGGAGTATATATGACAAAAACAAGAGGAGGAGATAATCAGTACAGCACTCATTGTTCTTAAAGATTGTTCACTGACTCATAAGGCAGATGCTAGTCATTCTGTGCGTCCAAAGAAAAAGAAAGAAAAGTTCTCTCTGGAAGAGTCCACATAACATTTGGGTTAGAGTCCATACGACATTCAGGTTAGTATTTTCAAGGTGTTCTATACCAATTGTTGTTGTTAGGTGCCATCAAGTCGGTATCCGACTCATAGCGACCCTCTGTACAACAGGGGAAACACCTTTGTCAGTGCTTCTCTGCTGTTCATAGGGTTTTCAATGGCAGATTGATTATTGGGAGGGGGTTGCCAGGTCCTTCTCCCAAGCCTACAGCTTCTGGTGTTCCCAGGCGGTCTCCCATCCAGGTACTAACCAGGCCCGACCCTGCTTAGCTTCCGAGATCCGATGGGATCGGATGCCACAGGGCTATGGCTGCAGGCCTTCTATACCAATTAGCAATCGAAAATCCTATGGATAGCAAAGAAGCACTGACAGTGCCAGGTATGGCATAGTGTTGGGGAGTCTTTCGTTCTGTTGTACATAGGGTTGCAAAGAATTTGTATATTGGGAAAAGGTAGTGTAGATAGATAAAGGAAGAATTTCCATTAGAAGAAATGTATCTTAGGTTTTCATAGCCATTGTTCTACCCCAAAGTACATTTGGGCATGCCAATGACCAGGAAGCTACACAGGGATTGTGAATTGTGGAATTCAGAGTGTATACTTCTACACTAATTAGGACATTCAGAATAAAATTATCTTCATTTGATATTTGCAGTTCAGAAATGAATATTTGTTCAGTTTTATTATATGTATTTGACAGGACATATATGCCTTTAAAAGAAAACTTGCCTCTAAAATTTTGTTCTTTTTATTTGCATGGTGCCAGAAGAAAGTTCACAGGGGAAAAAAAAATTCACAGGTTAGTTTTATATAGAAGCCACAAAAATGATCCATTGTTACTTAATATGTGGTTATCTCTACAAGTAAATGCATCTTCTCTTGTACATGCTATTCCTCATGGTATATATATTTTCTACCAATTACAACAGCTTGTAAGATGAAAATTTCTATATTAAAATGTGAATCCATATTTGGTTTGAAATTTATAAAAGAATTTTTAAAAAGTCAGTAGGATTAATAGTCATTCCACTACTCATTTCTATACATTGGTTTTGATTTATACTAAACTAAAATGTAACTAAAAATAAAGCTTAAAAACTGGAACAAATCTGATTAAAATGACTGTAGTTTAAAAATATATTGCTAAAGACAAACCACGTATGAGAATTTCTTTGGTAGTACTTAGTCATTACCGGTTCAACAAAATAGGACTCCCATGTATTTTATTTTGGATGTTATATATACTATATTTTACATATATACACATTTATATATATATACATATCTGTATATATACACTAGTATATGTATTTTTACATGTACACTAAAAATCTAGGGCTGGAATTTAGCTTAGTTGGTAGAGCGCTGCTCTGTAGTCTCTGAGGTCCCCTGTTTGATTCCCAGCACTGCAAAAATGGGAGAAGGACATGGCAATCCACTCCCAAGGGAATCCTGAAACAATCAGCCATTGAAAACCCTATAAGGGTTGCTATGAGTCAGACATGACTCGGCAGCACCTGACAACAACAACTACTAAAAATCTGGATTTTATATGCAACATTGGAAAAAATATCTAATAATCTTGAGACTGTATAAATTTGGCAAATGTTCTCATTATCCATAAAATGAAGTAATTTTAAGTTCAAAGGATGACCTTGATATAACACTGTAATTTTCCAGGATCTAAGCTGTCTCTAATTATCAGAGCCCAAAATTTACCAGTGTACCAAATAACTTACAGTAATTTCCAATAATAATATAACACTAAAAAATATTATAGCATTTCTCACCCTATGAAAGCATCAATACAATGCCAGGCATGGTGGTGCACACATGTAATCCCAGCAACCTGGGAGGCCAAGGGAGGAGGATTGAAAGTTCTCAACCAGAGGCAGTCTGCATAATTTAGCGAGACCCTGTCTCAAGAAAGTAAAAAAGTGGGCTGAGGGTGCAGCTCAGTGGTATAGAACTTGCAAAGCATGCAAGCATGAGGCCCTGGGTTCAACCCCCAGCACTGAAAAAAAAAAAAAAAAAGCAAAGCATCAATACAGTAATTCTTTCTTTATTCACTGAAACTAACAACATTTTCCAAATTGCTTTCTGTAGAAAGATACTATTATGAAAACAAAAACTCACTGTGACTTTCCATTCATTACACAGTAGCCAAATCATTTAATAGCTTGGTGGAGTTTTTTGGAGGAAGAGTGTTTTTGTCAATTTAACTTGTTTACATTTTTATGATATAAAGGTTATAAAAGTAATGTTCATTATTAAGGTTTTTATTAATAGTACCAAAGAGTATAAAGTAAAAGTTGTCTTTCCCATCAAATCCCAGTTAACTTCCTTCTATTATATCATTTCTTAGGTATCCTGTACAAATAAGCATATACAAAGCATGCACGTTTATATCCACTTTTTACAAAAGTCAAATCATACTATTGTTGTTGTTGTTGTTAAGTACTGTCCAGTCATGTCCGACTCATAGTGACCCTCATGGGGTTTTCAATGGCTGATTTTTTCAGGATTGCCTCTGGAGTGGATTGCCATGTCCTTCTCCCATTTTTGCGGTGCTGGGAATCGAACTCGGGACCTCAGAGACTGCAGAGCAGTGCTCTACCAACTGAGCTAAACCCCAGCCCCAAATCATACTGTACAGACAATAATTTTAATTTTTTTTTACTTAAGTTGAGCATCTTTGCAGAGAAGTACCTACAGATATACTTTTTAAACCTAGTTTATTTAACTGATTCCCTACTGAGTGAATGTTTTGTATTTTTGCTTACAAATGTGCTAAGTACATTTTTGTACAAATATTGCTGTACACTTAGGTGAGATATCTGTAAAGTATATCTCTATGGTTTAAATTTCTGTCAAAGGAAACTGTATTTTAATTTTTGTTAGAGTTAAGCTAAATTTCAAAAATGTACTTCTAATCTACCATCCCATCAACACTGATTTTTATTTATATTTTTATGTATAAATTTTATTTGCTAAATGTGGTTTCACTTCCCCTAAATAACTATTTCATGTGGGCAACCTCTAATTTTCTTGTGGTTAAATATATTGTCCTGAAGAGAATATCACAATGTAAACTGCAGGAAGTAATTCTAAGCAATGTGTATTTTTCTAGTCAATAGTAATAGTAACGTGAAGTTGGAAAGAAAGAGGGTAGGTAGATGGGCTTTCCTTCACCATTAGGGAAACTACACCTGACTTTTTCTTCCATTCTCTATAATTATAAATTTCCTTCCAAACAGAAATTCTCTCAGTTAACTTGCTCATTATACTTCCTTATATACTCTTTCTCCAAGCAAGTGAAGATATATTTTATTTTTCAGGAAAAAGAAAATAATGTTCACAAGACTCTAAATGGGTAGCACATTTATGAACAAATTTTGAAGGCAGATGCCGGGGAAAAGGTATCTACTTCAAGTGATTTTGTACTAGCTTTAGAAATTAATATTAATAACAAGGCATTACCTTGACAACACTGTCAGTACAAGAGACTAATTGATGTTCTAATCTTAGTATAAGATGCTGGGGGATAAAGTACGAAGTTTGCATAATCACCTCTCAAGTATATATTCCAAAATAATGGGAAGCATTATACTTAATTCAGATATACGTAATTTAATTTTGTAGAGTCAAATTATAAATATGTTTGTGGCTATTTACAGAATGTTTTTACTCTTAAAATATAATCTTCCAGTGAAGTTATATTCACAACTTTTTACAAAATGTAACATAATTTAAAATGAACTATTCCAATTTATTCATTTTCCATCTACCAACAATTTTGTATTCTTTTTATATACTTGTGATCTTTTGAACAACTATATGAAATAAATTTCCAGTAGTGACAATGTTCTGAAATAATATTAATTGAAACACTTCTAATATTAAAAACTTAATCCTTGAAGTTATTGATGCAAAATGATAATGAAATTTAAGAACTATCCAAGAAAATTCAAAATTATTGATAATAACTAAAACCTGAAAACTATCTAGCTTAAACTTTTATGGAAATACTGTAAATTTTTCAGAATTATAATTTAAAATATATTGTATCTTAGATTAAATCTTAAAACCAAGTAATGGCAAAGCTATGTTATTCATTGTTTATTTCATGGTTCTATTTATGTTTCTGGGATGTGAAATTTTTCATATTTCAATACGTTTCAATTTGAAAATTTGTAATGAACTATTGTTCACTCCCTCTCTTTAATATCGCCATAATTGTCACCTAATCTACATGCCTGTGAACATGCTGAAACACTCTTAAATTTTCTACCTATCACATACCCATTCATGTGACCTTTTTAAAATACGCATATCATGATCTATGAGACCGAGATGAATTTCAACAACCTATGTAAGAAATCAATCATCTTGTAGTCCCTTTCTTCTTCTCTCCTACTAGTTTTCTTATTTGGTTGTCTTTTCATCCTATACGATCCAAATCTTAGCATTCTCTTCCAACCCCTTGATCTCAACTATATATTTTTTATAGAAAACTCCTAAGTCTTGACCTCTCTCCCAAAATCCAACCCTGTATTTCTAACTGGATGTAAGTACCTGAATATCCCACCAGCCCCTCAAACATGTGTCTCAAAGTGATTTTATTATCTTTCTTCCTAAAACTACTTTTCCTCCTTTGCTTATTTTAGGGTACCTCACAACAACAAACTTCCTGGTCACTGAACTTGAGAGCTGGACTCCTCTTCATCCTTTCTTCTTGTGTCTCCTTACTCCCCATCCTTCTCCCACCATGATCTAATCATTTGCCTAATTCCAGCAATTCTACCTCCTTCCCCTGGAACCCTGGAATCAGAGTTTTCTAATGCCCTTGGGTCATTTTGTTTGGTGCCTATGTTTTCTTCTCTTTCTTCTCCACCCCTGATTTGTTTTTTTAACTTTACCTTTCTTTAGCCCTCTATTCCTGGTGCTACAACTGTGCATTATTTTCAGAGCCCTTTGGCCAGTGGTCTCTGAGCAATGGGGCAAAATGAGAGTTTTGTGGTGTTTTCCATTTGTTTGTTTTACTTTTTAGCAAGAGGAACAGCTTGGGTATGAACTGGAAACAGGCATTGCCATTTTATCATTAGACAAAAACACATGTCATAATTATGCCTGTCTACACATTTTCTCTAGCTGAAGCAGAAACTCCAGATTTTTGATCATCTTTTAATTTCATGTGCATCAGCAAGGCAGCAGAAAATAGACAAACTGTGAAGACAAAGACATAGATTCATCTCCAGGTTTCATAATTTATCTTACTTTTCTGAAGCTTAGATTCCTTTTATTTGAAATAACAAGAAGCTACCTCATGAGGTTCCTCCATGTACCTGTCAGCTTGTCATGCTGTGGGGGCTTGTGTGTTGCCGTGATGCTGAAAGCTATACCACCAGTATTTCAGATACTAGTAACACAGCTCAACTGAGCTTCCACACTAAGATAGACTAAGGAGAAGGACCCAGAAGCCCACTCTCAAAACAATTAGCCATTGAAAACCCTATGAATAGCAGAGAAGCACTGTCAAATATAGTGCTGGAAAATGAGCCCCTCAGGCTAGAAGGCATTCAAGAAATGACTGGGAAAATATACCTCCTCCAAGTAGAGTTGACTGTAATGATGAGAATGGAGTAAAGCCCCTACGACCTTCTTTTGCTGATGTGGCATGACTCAAAATGAGAAGAAACATAATGGTGCAACTATGAGCTCAAAGACTGCATGCATAGCACAGTATTAGGCAGTGTTTTATTCTCTTGTACATGGGTTACTCTGAGTCAGTTCCAATTCCACGGCACCTAACAACAACATTTCATGAGGTTAAGACTAAATGAGATACATAAAAGCACCTGACTCTATGTATGCTGTAAACATTTGTCAAATTAAGAATGACTATTCCTCTACCTAGAATACTTCCCTTCTCATATCTTTATTACTACTACTGTTACTAGGGAGACACAGGGAGCACAATTAAGTAGGTCAGGAGCATGGGTCTGGGAATCTACCAGCAAAACCTCAGTCCTTGTGTTTGGTATATAAAAGAATTTATACCTGACACAGAAGTAGTAGTAGAGAGTACAGATAAGGTTTATTAACGATAGTACACTTTTAAGGAATAATTACAGGGAAAACTGAAGCACCTGGAGAAGCTTAGGTAAACCTGGAAAGGAAATTTGAAAAGCTTGCTTGCCAGGGTGCCTCAGCATAAGGATGTCTCTGTTCCCCAGGAGAAGGTAAGAAGCCAGAGAACAGAAGAATTAAGCAGGCCTTTAGAAGGAAAGGTACTGTGATTAGACAGAGAAAACGATGGGCCTGAGAGAAGGGAGAGGTGTGTGCCTGGTTACTGGAGAGAGTAGAGTAGAGAGGAAAGGGGGCGGTGGGTGGAAGGAAGAGAGAGTTTATGGAGAAGAGAACATAGGCACATGTTCCCTCTAGTTTTATTCAAACTAGGACATGCGCAGTTTGACATCAGCTCTGGGCACCCAGCTCTGGCATGGCCTAGGGTCTTTGTTTTGTAAACGGATTAATGGCTTGGATAGGATGTGGGACCCATTTGAAAATGTCCTTCCAATGTCCTCATAGATGCACATGGCTTCTTCATCATGGCAGAGAGGCAGGAGCCACTTTCAATCCCCTTTTCCTCCATTTTGCTTGCTAATGGCTAAGTTAGCTACCTAACACTACTTACCCTTTAAAACTAGACTGCAGCCATCCTTCATTTCTCCAGAATGTTTTGTGTCTTACTTCTGTATTTCTGTAGCTTCTGGTCCTTATCTGTAAATAGGAACCACTATTTTAGTAGATGCTTAATGAATACTTCATACACAAATAATAACTAAAGGCCTTGTACTATACACTATTAATTTTATCCTAGGACAGTGTACTGTTGAGATATATTTGAAAAACAAACAACAACTAAACAAAATAAATGTCAATAGGTATTTCATCAACAACAACAAAAAAGTTAATTCTACTTCTGTCACACATTATGCGCGTCAGAAGAAAGGGCATTATGAACACTGCCTCTCTGCATAAAGACAATCCTTAATAAGCACTTACACTGTGCCAGTTACTGTGCTAAATGGTTTATAACTGTTTGATTTAATCCAATCTACCTAATTTTCCATGGGTTCAATTCTCTTGTTAGTCCTATTTTATAAGACATGGAAACTGAGTACCCAAAAAATTAAGTAACCCCAAGATCACACAAGTAATGAGTGGTGATGCCAGCATTTCTATTCAGGCTTCTTTACTCAGAAGCATCCCTCTACTCCTCTTAGTAGTAGCTGATGTTTCATAGACACTTAATGTAGTACTCTGTCCCATGATGAATAAGCCTATCTTCCCCACAAGAGAAGGAAATATTATGGATGGACCAAGAGCACATTTCCCTCATAATCTATCAAACTGTGAAGGCAATGAACTATGAAAGATTCTGTCTGCAAATTGTGTCCTTAATGACAAATATTTGTGTATCATTAGCTACTACACAGGGTTTTCTCCTACATGCTTGGGATCGTGCAGGTTTGGTTCCAGACCACTTCAATAAAGTATTGAAATAAAGTGAGTTGTACAAATTTTTCAGTATCCCAGTGCATATACTTTACTTCTAGAAAGAACTGTATCTTTTTAAAAATAAGTCTTGATTTTCTTTTAACATTAACCCAAGAATCTTATTCCATCATGTCCTAAAAACCTTAAATGCTTAATGACTAAGCCATCATTTCCAATATGTTGTTTGAAAAAACGGCCACATTTATAGTTTACATTTATAACTTTAAGGTTAGAAGATCCAAATAAGACAGTCCTTAAGCTACTTAGGAGTCCCAAGTGTACACAAGTGGCAGAATATCAATCACATAGGGAAACACGGGTACCTCAACAACAACAAACTGACTTTGAAGTTCCCTTACATGAGCCTCTAAATTAGCTGAGACTAATCATTGGAAAAGCTCTTAGAAACCCCCTTTAAGGCTCTCAACTAACAATCTGGAAGCTGTCTAGAACCTAAGAGGAAAATCAAACTTTGTGAAAAATGGGAATGGTGGATACTGAGCATATGGGTAAGTTCTTAACAAGAATAATGAACTTCTGTGGCCCTCACATTAAGACTGCTGGATCTGAAATGAGTGCAACACTAATAAACTATTCATGGCTTAAAAAAAAAAGTTGGAACACAAGGACTTTGCTTTACTTTATTAATAAACTGTTATCCTAGTCACATGCTTCAACAATGGGTATGTTAGTTCACTGTCCTTAGTATAGCCACAAATCCACTTACAGGAAAAAAAAATGCAATAAAGTAGTGATAGAGAACATATATAAAGCATACCCTGGGATAGTACAGGTTTGGTTCCAGACCACTTCAATAAAGTATTGAAATAAAGTATTGAAATAAAGTGAGTTGCACAAATTTTTCAGTATCCCAGTGCATATAAAGTTTTGTTTACCTTCATTATATCTAGAAAATGTATATACCATAATTAAGAAATGCTTTATTGGTAAAAATGCTAATGATCCTCTGAGCTTGCAGCAAGTCATGATCTTTTTGATGGTGGAGGGTCTTGCCTCAGTGCTGATGGCTGCTGATTGATCATTGTGGTCATTGCTAAAGGCTGAGTTGGCTGGGGCAATTTCTTAAAATAAGACAATGAAATTTACTGCATTGATTTACTCTTCCTTTCAGGAAAGACTTCTCTGCAGCATGTGATGCTGTTCGATAGCATTTTACCCTCAGTAAACATTCTTTCAAAATTGGAGTCAGTCCTCTGAAATTCTGGTGCTGTTTTATAAAGTTAAGTTTATGTATTGTTCTAAATCCTTTGTTGTCATTTCAGTGATATTCACAGCATCTTTACCAGGAATAGATTTCATTTTACGAAGACATGTTCTTATTTGTAAGAAGTAACTCCTCATAAGCTAAAGTTTTTAATGGGCTTGCAATAATTACATCTTTAGACACCACTTCCACATTGAAAATCTGTTTACTGTAGCCACCTTCAATTATTTTAGGTAGATTTTCTGGATAATTTACTGCACATTCTGTATTAGCACTTGTTGCTTTAACTTGTACTTTTATGTTATGGAAATGGCTTTTTTCCTTAAACCTCATGAAACCACCTCTGCTAGGTTTACATGTTTCTTCTGCAGCTTCTTCACCTCTCTCAGTCTTCATAGAGTTGAAGAGAGTTAGAGTCTTATTCTCAATTAGGCTTTGGCTTAAGAGGCTGTTGTGGTTTGTTTGATTTTCTGTCCAGACCACTAAAAATTACTGCATATCAGCAATAAGGCTGTATCACTTTCTTAATATGTGTATACTCCTTGTAGTAGCACTTTTGATTTCCTTTAAGAACTTTTCCTTTGAATTCACTATTTGGCTAACTGGTGCAAAAAGCCTAGCTTTCTGCCTGTCCTAGTTTTCGACATGCCTTTCTCACTAAGCTTAACTATTTCTATTTCTAGCTTTTGATTTACAGCTAGAGATATGACCCTTCCTTTCACTTGAATAGAGACCATTGCAGTGTTATTAATTGGCTTAATGTCAACAATGTTATGTCTCAGGAAATGGGAGAAGACAGGGACAAAAGGACACAACAGGTTGGAGGAGCAGTCAGAACACTCATATTTATCAATTAAGTTCATTCTCTTACACAGGCAATTTGTACCGCCTAGGAAACATTTACAATAGTAACCAGAGTTTAGCTCAATTGGTCGGTCTCTTGAGGCCCTATGTTCGATCCCAGCACCGCAGAAAACGGACGTGGCAGCTCACTCCAGAAATAGTCCTTAAACAATCAGCCACTGGAAACCCTATGATGATCGCTATGAGTCGGACACAACCCAAGAGCACCTAACAACAGTAACATCAGAGATCACTAATCACAGATTGCCGTTAACAGTTACAGAAATAAGTCTGGAATGTTCTGAGAAGCACCATAACGTGACACACATGCTGTTTAAAGATGACTCAAAGTTGCCACAAACCTTAAATTTATTTAAAGAAAAAAAACAGTATCTTGTGAATCCCAATAAACTGATCCATGCCTGTATGTAGTTGAATAGGGTGCATGAATTGTCACTTAAAAGCATTCATTACCGTGGGTGTGTTGGGTGTTGATGGCCAGAGTGCCCATGCCACTAACAAAGGGCATTGTACGGCACGAAATTGGAGTCCTACAATACTCCTGAGCAAGAGCCCAAAGAACTCCCCCCGATCGCGAAAACCAGACGCTCCCAAAATGGTGGCTGCACATCTATCCAGTCAGGAATTCTCCCCTGCGGAAGAACGTCACGTCACCATGACAACGACGCTCCTGCGTAGGGGCGCGGCCCACGTGAAAGTTCAGAGCTCGCGCTGTGGCCAACTCGCTGCTTGTGAGACACTCAGGCCCAGGGAGGTACTAGGCTCGCAGCGACTCCTACAGCCCCAGACCAGGCGAGCGTTGGCCCCGGCCTGGCGCGAAGGAAGCGCGCGTCTTCCTTGATTTGGTTCGTTGGGATCGAGGCCCTGCTCTCCCTAGAAGCGAGCGCCGACGGGGCAGGGCTGAACGCGCTTGCGCACCGCTCGGCTTGGGAGGCGCTTGCTGGAGTTGACGTTAACCATGGAAACCGGGAGCGGGCTGGGAGGCTTTGCCGCGAGCTGGTTGTGGGGCCACGGCAGCTCCTCTGCCTCCGCGTTGGGTCTGCAGCCAATTTTCCGGAAGGAGCGCCTCGTCCAGTTTACCGGCAAATATGCCGGCTACAGGTTGCATTCGTGCCTCTTCACTGGAGTGACTCGAGGTAAGTCCGATCCCCGACACCCCCCTGGATACTTTTCGCTGCCTTAGTTTCCAAGCGTATGCCGGGCCACGTTGGTCTTCCAGCTTTTAGTGCCACAAGAAACAGTTGTTTAGTTCTTTGTTATAAAACGTTTAAGCCACTATTGCACCTTTTTAAGATGTAAAACGAACTCAGTTGTTAAAGGTAGTGATCCAGTGTGGTTTTAACTTTACTAAGAAAGACTACTGTAGCCTCTTGAGTTGTATTTTGTTTCTAAGAGACCCTAACGGAATTGGAAGTGACCCTATGACCCTTGACTGAGGCTTGGCCATGTTTCTCCAAAAAAAATTTACCAATCATGTCCTTTAGAATTCAGATATTACTTTCCTAGACCCACGCCTGACCTGGAGAGTTGAACCCAGGGCCTCACTCTTGCTAGGTAAGTGCTCTACTACTGAGCCACATCGCCAGCCCCTTTTATTTATTTTTTATTTTGTAACAGGATCTTGCTAAATTGCATAGGCTGCCTCAGCCCTCCTAAATCGTTTGGGATTACAGGCCTGAGCCCTGCCCTACTGCACCGCACTCTTTCTAGCCTTACCTCCAACTAAACCCCTTATGTCCCAAGTTTGTCAACCCATAGCCCTGTAAACATGAATAGCACGTTCCCCACGGATTTGCTGTCTTTCTCCACAACTCTGCCTGTCAGGCAATGAAATTTACTTCAATGAAGTCTATCCCCATCAGAAGTTATTTATCATGCCTCCGAGTTACATGCTCTCTACCTGTCAATTTCCACTTGTTTTTCATCATTGTTTTTTCTTTTTACATCATTCCTGCCATTAGGGCATCCTTCATATTATTTGATGTCCACTGCTACCCACACCAAATCCCCAGACCTTTCTCATAGCATCCAGTTCAGATACTGCCATTTTAGTAATTTAACTCGTTGGGGCAGCTCCTTGCTGCTTTTACGTTGCCTAT
This sequence comes from Pedetes capensis, assembly GCA_007922755.1. Classification (NCBI taxonomy): domain Eukaryota; kingdom Metazoa; phylum Chordata; class Mammalia; order Rodentia; family Pedetidae; genus Pedetes; species Pedetes capensis. The sequence goes on from VMDO01006382.1 coordinate 37,503, forward strand.
TAGAGAGCTCCCTATTAGTTATTAACTGGCGTAGAAGATGCCAGACAGGGAACTTTTTTTTTTTCCTTTGTAAGAACTTTATTGAAATATAATTCACATTCCATACAACTCACCCATATAAAATGTACAATTCATTGGTTTTGTGTATATTCACAGAATTGTATAACCATTACTACAGTCAATTTTAGAACATTTTTATCACCCGAGGAAGAAACCTTGCATCTTCCCCAACTCTCTCGTTATTTCTGCCCCTATTGGCTCCAGACAACCACTGGTCATTTTCTGTCTCTATGGATTTGCTGATTTTGGCCATTTCATATAAATGAAATCTTACAGCATGTTGTATTTGTGACTGACTTCTTTTACTTAGCATGTTTTCTAAAGAGTCACCCATGTTGGAGCATATATTATTTCATTACTGTTTATAATCTAATAATATTCCATTGTGTGGAATTTTACTTATCCATTTTACTTATCCTTTCAGCCATTGATGGACATTTGAGTTGTTTTCCTTCTTTGGTTGTTAATAACATTTCATATATGTTCCTATATAAATTTTTGTAGGCATGTGTTTTCATTTCTCTTCGGTGTAATACTTGGAAATGGAACTGTTAGGTCATATGGTAATTCTATGTTTAGCCTTTTGAAAAACTGCCAGACTTTTTTCCAAAGTGCTTTACTATTTATATTCCCATGTATGTGTTCAAGGGTTTTAATTTTTTTTTTTCTTTTTTTTGCGGTACTGGGGTTGAACCCAGGCCTCGAGCTTGCATGCTCTGCAAGTGCTGGACCACTGAGCTGCACCCTCAGCCCATTTTTTTTTACTTTTTGAGCTGGCCTTGCTAAGTTACACAGACTGCCTCTGGTCTGGAACTTGCGATCCTCCTTCCTCCACCTCCCAGCCAGCTGGGATTATAGGTGTGCACCACTTCGCCTGGCAAGGGGTTTTAATTTCCTCATAACCAATACTTGTCTGTTGTTTTAGCTAGTCAAGGGAATTTGAAATGGTATTACACTGTAGTTTTGATTTGCATTTCCCTAATGAGTAATGATGTTGAGCTTCATTTCCTGGGCTAATTGGCTACCTACCTATTATCTTTGGAGGAAGGTCCTTTTCGATCCTTTACCATTTTTGAAAAATTGGGTTGCTTTTTCATTATTGAATTGCCATTTCATTAATTATAGAATCAAATCACACACACACACACACACACATATAAAAAATTTGCAAAAATTTTTTCCCATTCTATAGATTTTCACTTTCTGGGTGGTGAGGGCCATCTCTTTTTAAATACTTTCCTGCTTTTCAAAGAGTTCTAGGTGCCAGTGTCCTCATGCGGGCACAGATATCAAATGCTTCCCATTTTGATATTTTATATATTTCTCCCAGGTCTGTCTTTCTCTGAGTAACCTTTTCTAGCTTCAAAATAAAATTCTTTTTCATTTGGCAGTAGCTTGGTATGATTTAAAAAGTCTGCCACCAGGTGATGTTGTGTCTTCAGTCACTTAATAATTCTCAGTTTTGTTTTCTGTGAAGTTGTTTCTAGTAATTCGTGTGGATGGCAGACTTCCTCTATATGTAATACGTTATTGTTAAAGAAAAGATTGGCAAATAAATTGAATCCATAGTGGGTAAGATGTATAAGGTTGAGAAGGATAGGATCAGAAGTTGCCTGGTACTGCTGTACATTTATGATGCTCTGATGTGATCTTCAGCTATTTCCTATCAGTTTTCTGTGATTAATGAAATGCTATTCGTTCATATTCTGGTGTTGTACCTTGGGAAAGATGAAACAACTCATTATTCTACTTGTGAGACATTGCCAATAACTGCAATAGATGCTGTGAGCTGTCCAGTTATAGTTTTCTCTACAGACAAATTCCTATGGACTTACAGAAAACACTTGAATTCAAAGACCCTCCAAATCTTGAGTTTTAATAGATATCATTACTTTTTAATAACCAAAGGGATATGATGGACTCATCCTTTTGTTTTGAAATTCTATTCAGATGCTTGGAGAGATTTCCCTTTCACTGGTGGGTGGAAGAAAGGCTTAACTTTCAGTTTAGAAACCAAAGCATGGAATATATTTTTCATGTTTAATCACTAAATATCTTTTAAAAGACTCTTCAAGAATTCAGATGCTTGCCCAGGCACTGTGGTCCATGCATGTAATCCCAGCAACTCAGGAGGCAAAGGCAAGAGGATTATGAGTTCAAGGCTAGAGGCAGCCTGCAAAATTTGAGATCCTGTCTCAAAATAAAGAAATAAAATAAAATAAAACAGAGACTGAGATATAGTCCAGTGGTAGAGCATTTACCTAGCATGTTCAAGGCCCTGTACTCATCCCTTGAGTACTTCAAAAAAATGAATAAAATAGAAATAGAATAAAATTTGTCTGTGACATGACATTAGTTAAGACTCCATAGAGTATATTCAGAATTATGGTCGTAGCTATCTTTGCATCTCTAACTTCTTATGGGTACCCTTAAGAGTTAGTAGTTGGCTACTAAAAAAAAAAAAAAAAGGAAGAAGGAAAGAAAGAAAGAGGAAAAAATCTCCATACTTTTTAGAACTGCTCTAGAGTAGTAATAAGTGTTTTTTATCCAAAGCAACTGAGAAATAAGTTGTTTTATATGATGTCTTTAGAGTACTGAGGAGTAGGCCAGTTTGGTTTTTTTAACACGTAAAATTTTCTATTTTCAAAAGTAGTAAATGTGGCAATACATGAAAAAGTAAACCTTCAATAGATTTTCTTTCAAATTTTATAAGAATTCATTTCAGGTGCATGGATGAGTACATTCTATTCATAGAACAATACAGATTTTAAAAAACAGACTATTGCTAAAAGCCCTATTTCTAGGAATTAATTAATTTATTTTTACTAACTTAGGGAACTATATGTTATTGTTGTTGTTAGGTGCTGTCGAGTCGGTATCCGACTCATAGCGACCCTCATAGGGTTTTCAATGGCTGACTGTTTCGGGATTGCCTTGGGAGTGGATTGCCAGGTCCTTCTCCCATTTTTGCAGTGCTGGGAATTGAACTCGGGACCTCAGAGACTGCAGCACAGCGCTCTACCCACTGAGCTAAATCCCAGACCCAGGGAACTATATACTTGCTATAATTCAAATAAACTGCTATTTTTTGTTATTTCTTTCTTTGTTTAAAGATATTTTTAGTCTGGTATCATGTATGATTGCTGAGTTAATGTTTTGATAACTAAGAATTCCCTCCTAGCATGTTGCCAGTTTGATCTGTTTCTTATCCTTTTGGGTAATTCATAAGAAACATGATTCAGATCCCAAGTAAAGCAATATTGTTGGCCCACTTTCAGAGTAGCATATGAAGAAAGCATATGGCCTAAATCGGTTATGTGATGCCATTTTTATCCCTTAAGCTATCTTTTTCAACAGTGCTTGTTTCTTTAGTCTTGAACCATTTTTCATTTGAACATGCTAGAAGTTTTTAGAAGTCGTTTAGAAGTGTATACCAAATTGTGAGGGGAATAAGGGAGTAAGATTAATGATTCTGATTTTATTTTCTATGCAAGTAATTCAGGTTATCATTTAGAATATTTCTCTGTATAAATGAAACTGTTGCTTCTTACAAAGAAAATACTTTTACGTTCTTAAATATTTTAAAATATTCCAGAATCTGTAATTAAAAGTCAAACAGTACCACCTTATTATAATTTTTGTCTTTATTATTCCTTAATGAATTGCTAGATAATGGATATCCATTTTCTTATATCCTTAAGATATTATTTTAAAACATTCATAGTTTAAATCACACTTTAAACCCAATATACTTACTTCCTGTCAAATTTCCCTCATTTTTAACTTGTGTATGACATTCTCCTCTATTGGTATATCCTTTCAGTTCTCTTTGTCTTTCTAATTCTTTTAAGGTTCTGATCAAAACCAATATTTTGCCAGGCACAGTGGCACATGCCTATAATCCCAGGAACTCAGGAGGCAGAGGCAGGAGAATTGGCAATTTGAGGCCAGAGGCAGCCTGCATAATTTAGCGAGACCCTGTCTCAAAATAGAATGTAAAAAATAGGATGGGGGTGTGGCTCAGTGGACCATGGGTCGAGTGCTTACAAAGCATGTGTGAGTTCCTAGGTTCAACCTTCAGGACCACACACACACAATACAGTATTTCAAGGTCAAAATTTCTCAAAATAGTTTCCATAAAATACTAGTTGCATGATTTATTATTAGATATCATGAGAAAAATGGGTTTCAAAGTCAAATAAGCTTAGAAAACTCATATATTTTAAGCAAGTTTGTAGCCATGTTCTTTAATCTCAAAGATTTTTCAAAGTCATTGGTTTGCTGATAACCATTGTGACTCTTCAAGATGACAGTGTAGTGTGCAGTTTCCCAGCTTTGTATATAGATGCCTTTTCAAGAAACATTCAGTAGGACATGGGATCTTGTATCCTTCAGCCTCCCACCCTTTTTTTCTAGTACCAAGAGGTTGAACCCAGGGCCTCACATAAGCAAGGGAAATGCTTTACCACTGAGCACCATCAGTCCATTTTATATTTTTCATTTTGAGTCAGGGTCTCATTAAATTACACAGGCTGCCTCTGACATCAAACTCGCTATCCTCCCGCCACCTCCTTCTGTGTTGCTGGAATGACAGGAGTGTGCCAGGGTGCCCAGCTCAGCTTGTTTTTTTTTTTTTTTTCCTAGTATCCTGTTAAAATAACTTAAATCACCATTCCAGTTTCCTCTCCCATGTTTCTAAGCCTTCTTCAGGGAACTTAAGTTTATATTTTCTTCATACTTCTTGGTGTTCTCACTTAATTCTTGGTTGCCCCTACTTGATTGTGCCTCCTGTTCTACATCTGCCCTCCTCTCTCATATGAACTCTCTCTTCCTTTCCTGATAACAAAGGAGATGAAACAGTAGTATAGGACTAGGAGCAAATTAAAATTTGACCTTCAGCATTTAAAATTTTTCTAGCCGTTTCCTTCTCCACAGGAGAAAACCAGGCACATATCTCCCTCAGGTCCACCCTACTCCTTTGTTGCTTTGGTATATACTGCTGTAGAATAAATGATATTATCAATAGATACCATTACTTATGTCATAATAAAAATAAATTGGGGTGGTTTCCACATGTTTTAAAATTGGGAGTAAACAGTTTTGGGTTTATTGTTCTGAGTGTGGTAAAGTATGGTACAAGAAGTTTCAAAAATGGTAAATTCTCTCAGCTTCCCCTTAAAACAGGAAAATTTCATGTTTTTCAACTTCAGTCATCTTGTTTAAACTATGTCATTAATTTATTATATGCCTGTCCATATCAAGGTATTCTACTAAATATGGGGAATAAGAAGAATCTCATGATTTGGTCCCTACCCACAAATAACTTATTACTGGTAGAGAAAAGTAATACATATGTAAAGAGGTGAACAGTACAAAACATTACTTCAAGAAATATCCTACATTAGTTAATACATGTTACAAAGTGAGTAGTAAAGAACAAGCCATATTTTACATACTGAGAGACAAGAGACATAAGTAGGCCAAAGTGCTCTGCGGAATTTTCAGAAATGATTAACCGAGTCTGAAAGTTGACTAAAATTACCAATTAGGCAAAGGAGAGGACATGAACCGAAGGCTCCCAGGAGACAAAGCACAGGATGCATTTGCAAGACATGGGGTTGAGAGTTGTAGAGGATGTTTGGTAATTTGAAGAGGCTTCAAATGTGTATGAAATACACACAGAGTTTACTTAGTATCCCTTCCAAAACTTTTTAACGCCATGCACAATCATCTATACCTACATGTGGTATACTATTTTTTAATACAAATGGAATCAATAGCATGCTTATCTTATCTTTCAGCATATTGTGGGTATCTTTCTATGTTTCTACATAAACAATAGGACTTCAGAATATTGTGCCCTTTGGAATATGATCACAAAGTATTCTATCAGATGGACAAAAACATTTAAACTAAACTTTACAAAAAGTCTCAGAAGTACTAAAAGGAAAATGAACATGGATAGTAACATGCAGCTAGGGAATCAGGTTTATATGATATCACTTTCTGGCTGCCTTCCCCACCAAGCACCACGTGTTGTTCTGACTTTCCTCAAGTGGGCAGGAGGGACTAGTTTTTTCTTAACTCCCTGGGAAAAATTTCAGGTGTATCCAGCCTTCAGAATCCTGGCTTTCCATCTAAGCTCATTTTCCTGCCCAAAGGCATCTTCCATAGATAGTGGTATTCTAATGTTTACCGCCCCCCCCAGGAGTATGACCTTACTGAGCCTGTGACTTATATCAGACAATGATATCAGAATAAAGTACACTAAGCCTGACATAATTGCAGGGGATAAGCTCATACAGAGGGGAAGGAGACAACTTTTTCATTCTTTGAGGTTGAACCACCTTTGGTTGTTATTTTGTGAGTTCTTGCAGAGCTGTCATGAAAGTAAAAGCTATGACTTGCTCTGTGTGGAACTACAAACAGTGACTAGAAGATATAAGAAGATTGATATTTATATTACAAAGAACTTCCTAACAGTATAACAAAGTTGTTGTTGTTAGGTGCCATCAAGTCTGTATCCGAATCATAGCGACCCTTATAGGGTTTTCAATGGCTGAGTGCTTCGGGATTGCCTTGGGAGTGGATTGTCAGGTCCTTCTCCCATTTTTGCGGTGCTGGGAATTGAACTCCGGGACCTCAGAGACTGCAGCGCAGCGCTCTACCAACTTAGCTAAATCCCAGCCGTATAACAAAGAGGAGACTGTAATTGTAGTAATTCTTAAATGTGATCCCCAAAGCTTGGACGATGCCCCAGACCTTTCTTCAGGCCTAAAAATAGGTGAGGCAGAACTGATTGACAGAAAGACTATTTTAAACTGACTAGAACAAAGGCTATTTTAAGATAGCTTTAAATTCAAGTTTTCTTGCCCAACATATGATCCACTGAGGTAGTAATACTTTTCTAGCCGATCTTGTGTCAAGCAACTTTGTCTGAATAAGCTGATGAGTAAAAGTTAAACCGAACTCAGTTTACTTGATATTTAGATTTTTTAGTGCTCTTCAGTAAAAATAATCTACATTAATAGATGTACAAGTCCTATTTTATTTTATGCTTTGCCAATTCAGACAGATTCTGGAAACTGACAACAGAAAGAAATGAAATATCAAATGGCCTGCCTATGATACCATGTTGTTGTTGTTGTTAGGTGCTGTCGAGTCAATATCTGACTCATAGCGACCCTGATAGGGTTTTCAATGGCTGACTGTTTCGGGATTGCCTTGGGAGTGGATTGCCAGGTCCTTCTCCCATTTTTGCAGTGCTGGGAATTGAACTTGGGATCTCAGAGACTGCAGCGCAGTGCTCTACCAACTGAGCTAAATCCCAGCTCTATGATAACACAGCTAATAAAAAATAAGCATCTGCTCAGGCACCTAAAGATTTTAATTTTCCAATTTATTGTTCTTCCAACTACTTACTGAGCTGCCAGTGGCCATATGGATTTTTATCAAAATGTTAATTAGTTTAGCAGGATCTGACTTTTTAAATTATTAGAAAATCCTAAACTTACTGTAATAGTAAATTAAATCATATGTGTAACACTTAGTATTTCTATTTTCCACTTCTATTTTCATTTCAACTCAAGGAAATTATACAGAACATCCTCATTTTATACAGTGGGAGTTGTTGTTGTTGTTAGGTGCCATCGAGTCGGTATCCGACTCATAGCGACCCTCCGTACAACAGGGGAAACACTATTGTCAGTGCTTCTCTGCTGTGCATAGGCTTTTCAATGGCAGATTGATTTTTGGGAGGGGGTTGCCAGGTCCTTCTCCCAAGCCTACAGCTTCTGGTGTTCCCAGGCGGTCTCCCATCCAGGTACTAACCAGGCCCGACCCTGCTTAGCTTCCGAGATCTGATGGGATCGGATGCCACAGGGCTACCGCTGCAGGCGCAGTGGGAGTGGGCACACTAAAATCCTCTGTCTAAATTTGGCCCCACAGCCTATCTGGGTAAATAACGTAAGGTTTTGATGGAATGTGGCCACTAACATTCATTTAAGTATTGTATTGTCTATCTATCGCTGCTTTTGTGCTATAGCAACAAAATAGAGCCCACAAAATTGGAAATACTTACTATCTGGCATTTTGGAGAAAGTAAATATTTACCTTTATAATAGAAGAAAATTTTAAATAGCAAAACCTCATTGGAAAGTGACAAAACTACTGACATTTTGAATTGAGAGTACTAGCTTTTTGAACTTTTCCTTTGACCTCAAAATCTTAAATTATGAGTTAAGATCTAATTCCAAATACTATGTTATAGATAAATTAATGAAGAATATTTTTTAATAAAATAATTTACCTTACTTTGTTTTTAAGAAAAATGACAACTAAGCACCAAATATGTGTAAGGCAACTGGAAGGAGCCCAAGAAGTTATAAATACTGCTCTTATTGGAACTAAGGCGATAAGATAGAAAGGTGGGGTGATTATTTACTCCCAGGGTTAAGATTGGTGTTTTCAAATAGTGATTTTTTTTTTCTTTTTTATAGAGACTACTGGTTATGAAGAAGGATATGATTTTCAGAATAATTTCCAGTGAGAAGCATGAGTCCAGATGTTCCTCTGCTGAATGATTACAAACAGGACTTCCTTCTGAAGCGCTTTCCACAGACTGTTCTCGGAGGTCCTCGACTCAAATTAGGCTATCGTGCCCCTCCTTACATATATGTTAATCAGATTATCCTTTTTCTGATACCATGGGTTTTGGGTGGAATAGGAACACTTCTGTACCAACTAGGCATCCTGAAAGACTATTATACAGCAGCTCTTTCAGGTGGACTAATGCTTTTCACTGCGTTTGTCATCCAGTGCATAAGTTTGTATGCCAGAAGCAAATCAGTGACAGTAGAAAGAATGCTAACCACAGATATTTTAGCAGAGGAAGATGAACATGAATTTACAAGTTGTACTGGTGCTGAGACTATCAAATTTCTAATTCCTGGCAAGAAATATATAGCCAATATAGCTTTTCATTCTGTTCTTGCTGGGTTAGTGTGTGGACTTGGAACGTGGTATCTGCTCCCAAACAGAATAGCCTTGTTGTATGGCAGTACTGGGGGCACTGCTCTACTCTTTGTCTTCGGATGGATGACACTATGTATAGTAGAATATTCATTAATTGTAAACACACCTACAGAGACCGCAACTTTCCAAACTGAGGATACTTATGAAATCACTCCTCTGATGAGACCTCTGTATATTTTTTTCTTTCTTTCTGTGGATCTTGCGCAAAGGTAAAAGCCTACCAAATACTTTATAACTGGGTTTGTTAAGTATACCTGGAAAGAGAGCTTTCCTTAGTGCTTAAAAATAATGAGTCTGTAGATTAAAAATCAAGACCAAGCTGCTGGATGATAGGTTGTTTTGATGATTAATCTCTGTAAAACTTTCATAGTACTGTTTTAATAGTGAAATCTTACTGAAGAGTCAAAACAAAACAAAAATGCCCTAAGATAAATAAGCAGTATTTTCAGTCCTGTGTTTTACTTCAAATAAAAAAACATTGAAAATCTGTGAGATAGGCTGGCTGAAATTTATGAAAAGAAGTAGAACTTTCCAAAGTAGAGAGGGAATAATTTAAAATTTATACAAATAAATATCATATACACATTTAGTTTAAAATGAATAGAAAACTTATTTCTAATTTTGTTATAGTAACAATATGTGGTAGCACTACATTTTTAAATAAACTATAGAAGAAAAATAGGCAATTTTTTAAAAACAAACATGGTTTATAAAATTATTTAATAATGGCTTTTGCTTGCCTTTTCTAAATCTGACTTTTCTTTCTCTGTTTCTATAGATTGCAGCTTTCTCTTTCCCAGGTTAGTGTCCAGGTAGAAATGTTCAGGTATATTATGAACTGAATGGTGTGTCCTGCAGAATTCACATATTGAAGCCCTAAACCCTAATGTGGTATTATTTGGAGATGGAGCCTTTGGGAAATAATTAGGTCATGAAGAGGTGGGGGCTAGTCTGATGGGATCAGTGCCCTTAAAAGACATGAGAGAACTTGATTTATTTCTCTGCATTATGTGAGGACATGGCATGAAGGCAGCTGTCTCTAAGCCAGGAAGAGAGTCCTCACCAGAACTCGACCATACTGGCATCCTAATCTTGGACTTCCAACCTCCAGAACTGTGAGAAAATAAATTTGTGTTGTTTAAGTCACCCTGTCTATGGTATTTTGTTAGGCAGTGCAAGCTAACTAAGATTTTGGTCCTGGAAGTGGGATGCTGCTGTAACAAATACCTAAAAGAGTTGGAGGTGGCTTTGTAACTGGGTAATGAGTAAAAGCTGGAAGAGTTTTGATATGTGTGGTGTAAATTGAGACATTAAGGGTAATTCTGATCAAGTCACAGGTGGAAAATGAGGAATATGTTACTACAAACTGGAGGAAAGGCAGTCCTTATTATAAAATGGCAAAGAATTTGGCTAAACTGTATGCTATTGTTTTGTGGAAGGAGAACTTGTATGGGAGGAAATTGGATATTTAGGTAAGGACATTTTGAAGCAAACTACTGAAGGAGCTGTTGTTGCTGTTAGGTGCCGTTGAGTCGCTATCCAACTCATAGCGACCCTCTGTACCACAGGGGAAACACTATTGTCGGTGCTTCTCTGCTGTTCATAGGGTTTTCAATGGCAGATTGATTTTTGGGATGGGGTTGCCAGGTCCTTCTCCCAAGCCTACACCTTCTGGTGTTCCCAGGTGGTCTCCCATCCAGGTACTAACCAGGCCTGACCCTGCTTAGCTTCCGAGATCTGACGGGATCGGATGCCACAGGGCTACGGCTGCAGGCAGATTGAAGGAGCAGCTTATACCAAAATGCAAAAGGAGTGAGATGAAGAAGGAATTTTTAAGCAACATAAAAGGAACCAGAATGTGAAGATTTGGAAATTCCCAACCTACCCACATTGTAACACATGAAAAAGCCTATTCTGATAAGAACCCCAAAGGTGTGGCTAGATTATCACTTAATAAAGCATTTATGGGATTATTGTTGTTAGGGGCCGTTGAGTTCGGTCCGACTCATAGTAACCCATATAGAGTTTTAAATGGCTGATTGTTTTGGCATTGCTTTGTGAGTGGTGCTGGGAATTGAACCCAGGTCCTCAGAGAGTGCGGAGCAGCAGCAGCACTCTGCCCACTCAGCTAAACCCAGCCCACTTATGAGATTATGTGAGCAGACACACTGCCAAGCTTGATTTGAAGGTGTTGGAGATGGGATGAAATGAAGGGAAGTTATTGAACTTCTTGGAATTAACAAAATGGGATGATAGAACTATTCAGCTGTGAATGAGTGCTGTTCTTCAAGAAAAGGGAAAAATGATGGCCAAGGCATTTCAGACATCATCAGGACCACCACCTAAGGTTTCAGCAGGTCATATAACCTCCACCAAAAGCCTTGGGGGCAGGACCAGTCTTCAGAGCTACAGCAGCAATACCAACCCCTAGAACTGTGGGGGTTACACTGCCACTCCAGGGGCCTACAGAGCAGAGTACTGAACCAAAGAGAATTATTCTGAAAGAGCTAATGGAATTTGCCTTGCTAGGTTTTAGACTTTCTTGGGACTCATCACCCCTTCCTTTATTTCTGTTTCTCCCTTTTGGAATACGACTGGTTTTCCTCTACCTGCCCTACCATTCTATTTTAGAAGTACCTAATTTATCTAGTTTCACATGGTCACAGTTGAAGAGGAATTTTGCCTCAGGATGAATTATACCTTGAGTTTTGTTGTTAAGTGCCATCGAGTTGGGTCTGACTCATAGCGACCCTATGTACAACAGAATGAAACACTTCCTAACACTGTGCCATGCCCAGCACTATTGTCAGTGCTTCTCTGCTATTCATAGGGTTTCAATCTCGGATTGAGTTTTACCCATATCTAATTTAGGTCATGCCTGCAGCTGTAGCCCTGTGGCATCCGATCCCATCAGATCTCGGAAGCTAAGCAGGGTCGGGCCTGGTTAGTACCTGGATGGGAGACCGCCTGGGAACACCAGAAACTGTAGGCTTGGGAGAAGGGCCTGGCAACCCCCTCCCAAAAATCAATCTGCCATTGAAAAGCCTATGAACAGCAGAGAAGCACTGACAATAGTGTTTGCCCTGTTGTACAGAGGGTCGCTATGAGTCGGATACCAACTCGACGGCACCTAACAACAACAATTTAGGTCATATATAGGTAATACTTGAGAGTTAAATGCTGGGAAAAGTTAAGACATTGGGGGATGTTGGAAGAGTATGAATGTATTTTGCATGTAAAAAGGATATGAATTGAGGCAGGACAGCAATGAAATGTTATAGACTTGTGTCTCCCCCAGATTCTTAGGTTGAAGCCACAAGTCTAAATTTTGTGTTTTTTGAAAATGAAGCCTTTGGGAGATAATTAGGTCATGAAAGTGGGGCCCTAGTCTGATGGGATTAATCCTCTTATAAGAAGACACAAGAGAGCTTGATCTCTCTCTCTCTACAATGTGAGGCACTCAGCAAAAACATAGCCATTTGTGAGCCAGGAAAAGAGCTCTCATGAGAACCGGATCATGCTGGCATCATAATCTTGGGCTTCCAGCCTCCACAACTGTGAGAAAATAAATTTCTGTTGTTTTAAGTCACCAAGTCTATTATATTGTTTATGCCCAAACTAAGACAAGACATTTAAAAGTATTTAGTCTATTTGTTAACTGAAACTGACTTCTTTTCAAGTATCTGTTTGCTATTCCTTAACTCCTAATTGCTTCTAATTGTGTTACATTTATGGACCAGAGGACAATATAATACCCATGTAATTCTTCACTTAATCAAATATGCAAGGGAAAAATTTATCAATGGAAAGTGTATCTATAATTGGTTTCTCAATATTACCACCATTTAGTTAGGTGCCATTGAGTCATGTCCGACTCATAGTGACCCTCGTAGGCTTTTCAATGGCAGACTGTTTCGGGATTGCCTTGGGAGTGGGTTGCCATGTCCTTCTCCCATTTTTGCAGTGCTGGGAATTGAACTCGGGACCTCAGAGACTGCAGAGCGGCACTCTACCAACTGAGCTAAATCCCAGCCCCCCTTACCACCGTTTACTAATAAAATATATTACAATTTAATGTTTGATTTTGAAAAGTTAGTAGTAAAATTAATTTAAGTGTTTGTATACATTTGATCCTCTTTTAAAGATTTAAGTTTAGCTGGGTGCAGTGGTACATGCCCAAGGAGGCCCAGGCGGGAAGATCATGAGTTCAAGGCCAGAAGCAGCCTGCACAGTTTAACACTACCCTGTTTCAAAATCCATAAGGAGCTAGGATTGCAGCTTCATGGTAGAGAATACTTTCCTAGTATGTGTAAGACCCTGGAGTCAATAGTCAATACTGGAAAAAAAAAGATTCAAGTTTATAAGACTGCTGTTTTCAGAATACAAATTTTTGAGTTAGTGTCTCACTGTGCCATTTCTGAAATCAGATACTATATGCCTGTTATAATACATCTTTGCATTAAAAATGGAGTCCTAAGTTTTTAAATTTTATTTATGTTAGTAGTTTGTTAATTTTTAATTTTGTTATCTTGACCTGCATTACTCATCTCTAAGGGAAAATTCATAAAAGACTTTTTACTGAATTCTTGTTGGAGTTGATATAGTTTTAATGTTCGAAGTTTGATATACAAAGATTTTTTTACTATGAAAGAAAAGTCAAACACAGCCCCCACATCTACTTTTAAAGAATAAAATGACAGGTTTATGCAGGAAAATTACATCTCATTTCACTTTTAGAAAAATATACCTTCTAAATAACAAAATAATAAAGAATTAAGATGATCTTTACAGAGTAGTATGATAATGCAGCTAAACGACATATGGAATGCAGGCCTTCTTCAAATCTGGACAGTGCTCAGAAATACCAAATTGTTTCTTAGCCTTATTTCAGAGGACGTTAAAGCTGAAGAGATGCAACCCATAGTGCAGTAATTTTTCTCTTACCCATTCTTTATGTAGTACAGTTTATTATAATAATTTTTAATGACTTTCTATGCATTTTTATCTTATCAGAAGCAAATATTAAGCTGGGCTGTGGCACATACCTGTAAATCCTAGTGACTCAGGATGCTGAAGCAGGAGCATGATGAATTGGAGGCCGGAGGCAGCCTGCACAACTTAGCAATACTCTGTCTCAAAAAAATTTTTAAAAATAGGCTGGAAATGCAGCACAGTGGTAGTGCACTTGCATAGCATGTATGGGGCCCTTGGGTTAGCCCGTGGGACTGAGGGGAGAAAAGGCAAGTATTAAATCTATAGTACTTAGGTCTATACTGCTTAGCTCAGAGACTCAAGAATTATTTAAATCAATGATGGACATTTACATCCTCTTAGCCGCTATATAGAGCATCTATTTCATGGCACGTACATTCTAGTGTGCAGAATTTGAAATATTTATATAGTTGTTAAGTTGAAAACAAATTTTTTTCTTAAGGGTTGACTTTTTTTGTCCTAGGAAATGTCTGTTACATTATCAGAAACATTAGGTTGAAACATTTTCCATATAAAAGAATGAACTACAGTGTCATCTGTTTGGGGCTGACTTATACATGCAGGAGAATAATAAGTATTTTGTTACCCAAATTATATGTACTTATGTATAATATGTATAATATCCTTGTAAATACCATTGCTTATTAAAGAACAGAAAGATTTAGAGGTAGAACCTAATTTTGGTGACTGTCCGTTATTTTCATTATTTTCACATAATTTTCACTTATTCTTGAGTATGTTTGCAAGAAGAGCATTATCTTGGGGGAAAAAAACACTGTACAAACCTGCATGTTTTCCTTGACACTGTAGCTTGGTATGTATGGCTTTATTTTCTTGTTACTTAAGTGTTTTCTTCTTAGAATGAAATCAATTTTGTTTTAAAACAACACTACAGAAAGTATTGTTCTCTAATTTGCTATCACATTGTTAACCCTGTGCTCATTAATTCTCTGCGTATAACAATGTGAAGGACATACATTATGAGGCCGTTTATTAGCTGACATCATCCTGGTATATCTGTGGGCAATTGTGTTTATACCATTATTATATCCACAGGAGACTGGGATTTAGCTCAGTTGGTAGAGCACTACTCCGCAGTCTCTGAGGTCCCGACTTCTATTTCCAGCACCGCAAAATGGGAGTAGGACGTCGCAACCCACTCCCAATGCAATCTTGAAAACAGTCAGCCATTGAAAGCCCTATGAGGGTCGCTATGAGTCTGATTCAACTTGAGGGCACCTAACAACAACAAGGCTTGGAAGCACTCATTTAGAGCTGGGATTTAGCTCAGTTGGTATAGCGCTGCGCTGCAGTCTCTGAGGTCTCGAGTTCAATTCCCAGCACTGCAAAAATGGGAGAAGGACCTGGCAATCCACTCCCAAGGCAATCCCGAAACAGTCAGCCATTGAAAACCCTATCAGGGTCGCTATGAGTTGGATACCGACTCGACAGCACCTAACAACAACAACAGATATCCGCAGGTGCTATTACACTTGCTTCTGGGCTGTGAGCATACACTTCAGTGGGTAAATATTGCAAAAATTATCTTTCCCTTTGACTTTGATTTAGAGCAGCACAGTTACTCAAGTACAAATATGCTATAACTTTTGAGCTTCAGTTTTCTCATTTCAGAGTCTCTAGTACTTCATAAGTACTCTGACCTTGTTGGTTACTGACATAGTGTTTGGTTATCGTTACTCCAGAAAATTGTTGTTAGGTACCATCAAGTTGCTTCCAACTGATAACAATCCTCATAAGGCTTTCGTTGGCTGATTGGGCATTGCTTCAGGACTGGATTGAAACATCCTTCTGTTTTTGCAGTGCTGGGGGTTGAACCCTGGTCCACAGAGAGTGCATGGCAGTACTCTACCCGTTGAGCTAAACCCCAGCTCCAAAAACTAGCAGTCTGTTAATATTGTTTATTTTCCTATGCTTTAAGTTTTTGTTAAATTATTTAAAGCAATTTAATAATACTATAATTAACTGTAAATGCTGTACTGAGAATCAGTTTTAGCATTTAAGGTAGAGGCAGCCTCTGTGAGGAGATTGTATTGTACAAATTTGTGTTCTCAAAGCCACACCATTACATATACAAAATAGAACAGTAATATACTTGCTAGCTGATATCAGATATCAAAGGGTAATGGAGGGTGAACATCAGCAATGCACAATGATACACATGTATGGAAATCTCATAATTAAACCCGTTAATTTGTTTGCTACCTATGGAAATAATTGCTAGTTAAGTTCCCAGGGTAGCCTACAGAGATACAGTCATAACCTGAGTTGCTTGATGCTGATATTAACTATACTAATTTCAAATTGTGAGATCTTTCTCTTTCTGAGCTTTTAATATTAGTAAGGCTTTGGCTTTCCTAAAGTGACTTGCAATTTTAAACTACAAAGATTTAAACTCTAAATCATTGGTAGAATTTCAGCCATGTAGCTTAGACTTGAGGGGAAATAGTTTTGCTTTGGCCTCAGTTGTTCAATATTACAAATCTCTACATTCAGTTTTTTTTGTTTGTTTTTTGTTTGTTTTGTGGCACTCACTTGGGGATTAAACCTAAATCTTCACACGTGCTTTCCAAGTGCTCTACCACTGGGCTGCACCCCTACCCCATTTTTAATTTTTTATTTTGAGTTTGAGTCTTAAGTTATACAGGCTGCCTCTAGCCTTCAACTTGAAAATCTCCTGCCTCTGCCTCCCAAGTCCCTGGCACTAAAAGCATGTGCCACTGTGCCCAGCTTATGTTCAGTTTTACTACTATTCAGTGATGGCTTTTAAGTGCTTTCATTGTACATTCAAATCCATATATCCTCTAAAGATTTTGCACAGTTGAGGTAGTATCACAGTATGTATAGGTCATTTGTGAATTGAGACTAACCTTTCTGTAAGTATCCTTTTTTTTTTTTGAGTATGTGTTATTCCCTGTGGGGGGTGGGGAGAGATTCTCCTAGAAAGATCCTCTTGTATATGTTGTGTGGTATAATTTAAATATTTTCTTTTTCTTGTAGATTTATTGTAAATATACCAGCTCTAGAACAAATAAATCAGATTTTACACATCTTGTTTATATTTTTACCCCTTTTGTGGGCACTTGGGACTCTGCCCCCACCTGATGCACTTTTCTTATGGGCAGTTGAGCAAGTTTTAGAGTTTGGCCTTGGAGGCTCATCTATGTCAACTCACCTAGGGTAATTTTTTTTTAATATTAAAGTTATATGTAACTTCAGAAAGCACATTTCCCTTTGCACCTAAATCTTTTTTTCTTTATTTTCCTCTTCAGGTTGTTAGTAATGTTCATCATTTCTTCTGGAACAGCTGTAACATCATACTTCATTCCAAGTACTGTTGGTGTGGTTCTTTTCATGACTGGACTTGGGTTCTTACTGAGTCTGAATCTGAGTGAAATGAGTTTTGTCTTCAAACACAGTGTGACCAAATGCAGACAAGGAATCAAATCTAAGGATTTACCCAGTGAGTCAGAAAAACAACTTACATGGAAGGAATGTCTTTGCTACGTCATTGTATTAGTCTTGGCTCTCTTAGAAACTAGTTTACTGCATCACTTTGCTGGTTTCTCACAGATTTCTAAAAGCAGCTCCCAGGCTATTGTTGGCTATATTTTGATGATATTACTTATAATACTGTGGATCCTTAGAGAAATTCAAAGCATCTTTATCTTTGGAGTTTTCCGAAATCCTTTTTATCCAAAGGATGTACAAACTGTGACTGTATTCTTAGAGAAACAAACAAAACTCCTGAAGATTGGTGTCATCAGACGGATTTTGCTAACTGCAGGTAGGAAAATTAAGATAAGACTAATACAAACCATATCCAGAAAGTGTTCAAAATATGAAATTCTCATATTTGTGTGGTATTGTACTATGTACAAGTATTTACTCCTTATGCTTTTTTTAATTATTAGTTTTTTGAGTTAATTGCTTAAATGTGCTCATAAACGACTCATATTTGCCAAGATAAAATTTGGTAATATTTGCATCAATTAAACTTATCTCTTTTTTGTTTTGTTTTTAGTGTCACCTTTTGCTATGATAGCATTTCTTTCATTGGATAGCTCCTTACAGGGGCTTCATTCTTTGTCTGTCTCCATTGGCTTCACAAGAGCTTTTAGAATGGTAATCTGAATATGTACTTAAAAATACTTTCCTTTTGCTAAGTTTAATTGTGATTTTTATTTAAGTTTGCTCAGATTATCAAATTCTATCCAGTAAAGGTGAGTAATTTGTATACCACAGGTATGGCAGAATACAGAAAATGCTTTATTGGAAACAGTCATTGTATCAGCAGTGCACTTGATTTTCACTACAGACTCATGGTGGAACAAAAGCCTGGATACAGGAACTAGACTCTTATTGGTAAGTGTATTTTTAACAGCTTTATTGAAATACTTCACATACCAATAAAATTCATTTAATGTATGCTGTTCAGTGATGTACATTCAGAGTTTTTCAGCTTTCATTACAATCTAATTTTAGAACACTTTCAGTATCCCAGAAAGAAACCTCATATACATTGACGGTCATCCCCATTCCCACTCTCTGTCCTATCCACATCCACTCCAGACCCAGTAACCACTTACCCACTTTCTGTTTCTATAGATTTACCCCTCCCTGCTGGACAAATCATCTGAATGGAATTATGGCATATGTGGTCTTTTGCATGTGGTTTCTCAAATTTCATTCATATAGAGTGTATTAATACTCCATGTTCCATAATACAGATGTACCACATTTGGCTGAATCATTCATCAGATGATGGATCTTTGGGTTGTTTTCACATTTCACTATTGAAAAGAATATTGCTATGAACATTTGTGTATACATTTTGGGATTGATATGTTTTTATTTCCCTCAGGCATATATTGTTGTTAGGTGCTGTCTAGTCGGTATCCAACTCATAGCGACCCTCATAGGGTTTTCAATGGCTGACTGTTTCGAGATTGCCTTGGGAGTGAATTGCCAGGTCCTTCTCCCATTTTTGCAGTGCTGGGAATTGAACTTGGGACCTCAGAGACCACAGTGCAGCACTCTACCAACTGAGCTAAATCCCAGCCCTTAGGCATATATACCCAGGACTAAAATCTCAGTCATATTGAAATTTCATATTTAATACGTCAGGGTGCTATAACACTGTTTTCCAAAGTGGCTATACCATGTAATATTCCCACTAGCAGTGTACAAGGATTTCAGTTTCTTCACATCCTCACCAGCACTTGTTACCTGAAGTCTTCATGATAGCCATACTCATGAGTGTGAACAAACAACTTGGTTATGATTTTGATTTGTACTTCTCTAATTGCTAATGATGTATCCTTTCATGTATGCACTGGTCATTTGTATATGCTTTTTGGATTTGTATCCAAATCCTTTGTCCATTTTTATTTGTCATTTTATTGTTGAATGGTAAGAGTTCTTTATGCATGGTAGCAACATGTCCTTTAACTGATATATAATATGCAAAAGATTTTCTCCTATTCTGCAGTTTGTCTGTTCTTGGTAGTATCTTTTGAGGCATGAAAGTTTTTAATTTTAATGAAATTTTATTGTTTTTCTTTTATCACTTCTGGTTTTGGTGTCATGTTTAGTAAACATTACTTACTCCACAGTCAAGAAGACTTACTGTGTTTTTAACAAAGATTTATAGTTTTACTCTTAACTGCCATACTTTGGGGGATGAATCCAGGGCTTCTTACATGCTAGGCAAGTGCTCTACTACTGAACTGCACTCTAAGACCCTTGTTATTTATTTATTTATTTATTTAATTTTGAGACAGGTTTCTACAGGCTGCCTCTGGCCTCAAACTTGTGACCCTTCTGCCTCTGCCTTCCATGTCACTGGGATTACAATTATGGTTCACAGTGCTGGCAGTTTGAACTCTTACATGAGGGTGCATTATCTACTTCAAGTTAATTTTTGCATAGATATGAGATAAGATTCCAAATTTATTCTTTTTTCATATGAATATGCAGTTGTCCTAGCACTATTTAGTGAAATAGTGCCCCTAGTATCCTTGTCAAAAATCAAACCAGGGTTTATTTCTGGAATACTCTTGAGTTCCTTTCAGTTCATCTGTATGCCTGTCCTCATGCCAGTACCGCACTGTCTTGGTTAGCTTTGTTATAGGTTTTGAAGTTGAGAAGTAAGTCCTCCAACATTGTCCTGATTTTTCAAGATTATCTTGACTCTTCTGGTACCCTTGTATTGCCATATAAATTTTAGTAACAGCCTGTCAACTTGTGGGAAAAGGCCTCTGGGACTTTGCTAGGAAATGCTCCCAATCTGTATACCAATTTGGGGAATGTTGTTGTTGTTAGGTGCTATCAAGTCGAGTCAGACTCATAGCGACCCTATGTACAGCAGATGGAAACACTTCCTGATTCTGTGCCAGGCACATGATCTTGTTTATGTTTAAGCCCATTATTGCATTATACTGTATCAAACCATCTGGGGAAGGGTTTTCCTTTTTTCGTTGACCTGCCACTCTCCCAAATATGATGTCTTTCTCCAGGGATTGGTCTCTCCTTACTACATGTCCAAAATATGTAAGATGCATTCTAGCTGTCCTTGCTTCCAAGAAGCACTCTGGTTGCACTTCTTCTAGGACAGATCTGTTGGTTCTTTTGGCAGTCCATGGTATATTGAATAGTCGTCTCCAGCACCGTAATTCAAAAGCATCAATTCTTTTCTTGTCTTCTTGTTCAGTGTCCAGCTTTCACAACCATATGATGCGACTGAAAATACCATGGCATGAGTCAGACGTACCTTTGTCTTCAGCGTGACATCTTTACTTTGCAATACTCTAAAGAGATCTTTTGCCACAGCTTTTCCTAGAGCAATGTGTCTTTTGATTTCTTGATGGCTGCTTCCACAGGTATTGATTATAGAGCCAAGCAAAGCAAAATCTTGGACAACCTCTATCTTTTCTCCATTTATCATGAAGCTCTGTACTGACCCAGTTGTAAGGATTTTTGTTTTGTTTCTATTGAAGCACAATTCATACTGAAGGCTGTGTTCTTTGATCTTCATCAGTAAATGTTTGAAATCCTCTTCACTTTCAGCAAGCAGAGTTGTGTCATCTGCATAACACAGTATGTTAGTGAGTCTTCCTCCAATCCTGATGCCACATTCTTCCTCCTAAAGTCCATCTTCTTGGATTATTTGTGCAACATATAAACTGAAGAGATATGGTGAAAGTACACATTCCTGACATATACCTTTCTCAACTTTAACCCAGACAGTGTTTCTTTGTTCTATTTGAACAACTGCCTCCTGGTTCATGTACAAATTCCTCATGAGTACAATTAGGTGCTCTGGTATTCCCATTTTCTGAAGTGTTACCCATAATTTGTTATGATCCACACAGTCAAATGTCTTTGCGTGGTCAATAAAACATAGATAGACATCTTTCTGATATCCTCTGCTTTCAGCTAATATCCACCTGATATCAGCAATGATGTCCCTGGTTCCCAGCCCTCTTTTGAAACTGGCTTGATTTTCTGGCAATTCCCTGTCTATATACTGCTGCAGTCACTTTTGAATGATCTTTAGTAAAATTTTGCTTTTGTGTGATATTAATGATGTTGTCCAATAGTTTCCACATTCAGTTGGATCCCCTTTTTTGGGAATAGGCACAAATATGGATCTCTTCCAGTCGGCCAGGTAGCTGTTTTCCAAATCTGTTGGTATAAACATGTTCACATCTCCACTGCTGCATCTGTTTGTTGGAACATCTGTATTGGTATTCCATCAATTCCTGGAGCCTTGTGTTTTGCCAGTTCTTTCAAGGCGGCTTCCACTTTGTCCTTCAATACCTTGGTTCCTCTTCATATGCAACCTCTTGAAATGGTTGGTCATCTACCAATTCTTTTTTGTATAAAGACTGTGTATTCTTTCCATCTTTTGATGTTTCCTGCATCATTTAATATTTTCTCTGTAGAATCTTTCACTATTGCCACTCAAGGCTTGAATTTTTTCTTCACTTCCTTAAGCTTGAGAAACACACAGTGTGTTCTTGCTTTTTGGTTTTCTGCCTCCAGCTCTTTGCACATGTCATTATAATATTTGTTTTTGTCTTCTCAAGCTACCTTTTGAAATCTTCTGTTCAGATCCTTAACTTTGTCATGTCTTGCTTTTACTTTAGCTGCTTGACATTCAAGGGCAAGTTCCAGCGTCTTTTTTGACATGTAATTTGGTCTTGTGTTGTCTTTTTTTTCCTTTTTTTTTTTTTTCTTTTGCCTTTCGAATAACCTTTTACTTTTTTCTTGAATGATATCTTTTATATCATGCCACGACTCGTCTGGTCTCCTATCATTTGTGTCTAATGCTTTAAACCTATTCTTGACGTGGTCTCTGAACTCAGGTGGAATATACTCAAGGTCATACCTTGGCTCTTGTACACTTGTTCTAATTTTCTTCAGCTTCAGTTTGAACTTGCATATGAGAAGTTGATGGTCTTATCCACAATCAGTACCTGGTCTTCTTCTGACATTTGATTTAGAGTTTTTCCATCATCTCTTTCCACATATGTAGTCAATTTTATTCCTGTATGTTCCATCTGGTGAAGTCCATGGGTATAGTCGTCGTTTGTGTTGGTCAAAAAAATGTATTTGCAATGTAAAGGTCATTGATCTGACAAAATTCTATCATGTGATTTCCTACATCGTTTCTGTCACCAAGACCATATTTTCCAACTACTAAGCATTCTTTGTTTCCAGCCTTTGCATTCCAGTCACCAGTAATTATCAGTACGTCCTGATTGCATGTTTGATCTATTTTAGATTGCAGAAACTGGTACAAATCTTCCCTTTCTTTGTTTGTGGCCTTAGTGGTGGGTGCATAAATTTGAATAATAGTCATATTAACTGGCCTTCCTTGTAGGTGTATGGATATTATTCTATCACTGACAACATTGTATTTCAGGACAGATCTTGAGATGTCTTTTTTGATGATGAATGCAACCCCATTTCTCTTTAGTTTATCATTCCCAGCATAGTTACCATATGATTATCTGACTCAAATTGCCCATGCCAGTCCATTTTTTATCTCACTGGTGCCTAGATTGTCAGTGTTTATGCACTCCATTTCTCTTTTAACGATTTCTAATTTTCCTAGATTCATACGGCGTACATTCCATGTTCTAATTATTAATGGATGTTTACAGTTGTTCCTCCTTATTTTGAGTCATGCCACATCAACAGATGGAGGTCCCTTGGGCCTTTACTCCATTTCTGTTATCAAGGCAGACTCTATTTTGAGGAGGCAACTCTTCCCAAGTAGTCAGTCTTTTGAGTGCCTTCAAACCTGGGGGCCTAATTTTCCAGCACTATATCTGACAGTGTTTCTTTGCTATCCATAGGGTTTTCAATGGCTAGCTGTTTCAGTAGTGGTTCGCCAGTGCCTACATACTGCCATCTTAAAAATATTAGTTCTTCAACTCATGACAATAACATACTCATATTCCATGAGATGAAGATCATTTATTTAGATCTTCTTCAACTTATTTCAACAACATTGTAGTTTTGGGTGTATAAGGTATAAGTCTTACAATTCGTGGAGTACATTTATTCTTAAGTATTTCTTTTCTTTCTTTTTTTTTCTGGATTGTTGTTGTTAGGTCGAGTTGTGTCCAACTCATAGCAACCCTCATAGGGTTTTCAATGGCTGATTGTTTTGGGATTTCCATGGGAGTGGATTGCCATGTCCTTCTCTCATGTTTGGGGTGCTGGGAATTGAACTCGGGACCTCAGGGACTGCAGAGTGGTGCTCTACTGACTGAGCTAAATCCCAGCCTCTTTTTTGGATAGTACTAGGTATTCAATCCAGGGCCTTGCACATGCTAATCGAGCACTCCACACTGAGCCTCACTTCTACCTCCTTTTTTATTTGTCATTTTTTATTTTTGAGACAAAGTCTTGCTAAATTGTACAGGCTGCCTCTTGCCTCAAACCTGTGATCCACCTGCTTCAGCGTCCGAAGTTGCTGGGATTACAAGTGTGCATCATGGAACCTGACTAGTATTTCTTTTTTCTTCTTTTTTTTTTTTTTGATTTCCTAATACTGGAAATGGAATTACTTTCTTAGTTTTGTGTTTTGGCTTGATTATTGCTATATTATGAAATACAATTGATTTTTTTTTATTAATCTTGCATCCTAAAACCTCACTGAACCCCTGTACTAGTTGTAATAAGTTTTTAGTGGCCTCTTAGTATATTTTGCATATAAGATGAAGTCATCTGCAAATAGAGAGTTTTATATCTTCCTTTACAATATGGATGTCTTTTTATCTTTCTTGCCTAATTGGAGGGACTAGAATTCCAGCATAATGTTGAATTAAAGGAGTGAGAGTAGGCATTCCATGAGGAAAGCATTCTGTCTTTCTCCACTAATATATCAGTCTTTTACCTTTAAACATGCTAAAACACTTTTCAGAGGTGTTCCTTATCTGGTTGAGGAAGTTTCCTTCATTTACTATTTTTATCGTGAAAGGTATTAGATTTTATCAAATTCTTTTTCTAAGTTATGTCTGAAATGGTCATGTGATTTTGGTCCTTTAATAATATTGTATAGAATGTTGTTGGTTTTTGGTTATTAATTCCTAGAACAAATCCCACTTAGTCATGCTGTACAATGCTTTTCATGTGTTGAAGAATTCAGTTAGCTAGGATTTTGTCTGTCACCTATGTTCCTAAGATATATGTGGGTATAAATGTGTATGTTTCTGTAGTTCTCTTCCATTGGGATAGTGTTATGTGTTTTGGGTATCAGAACCACATAAATGAATTAGAAGTTTTCCATATGCTTCTGTTTTCTGGAAGAGTTGGTGAAGGATTGGTATTGATTATTCCTAATTGTATTATTCAGTATAAATTTTCAATGCTCCATCATATCTAGTATTTTGTAGTATTGAAGCCTTCTGAGGCTCAGCTTTTCTCTGTAATTTTAAAAATTATTAGTTCAATCTCTTGTTATCAGTCTATTCTAATTTTTTTCTTCTTGAGCCAGTTTCAGTAATTATGTTTTTCTAGGAATTTACTAGTTTCATTTGAGTTATCTAATTTTTTGGCATACAGTTGTTCATGCTTAAGGCATAGATAGTACTGTGTTGATTTCCTTTATTGTTACTTTTTTAAAGAAAACCCAAACTTATAGATAACTTAGTGTCATTTGTTAATTTTGAAATTGAGAAAATTGTAACAAAGATCATATATAAGGGCTATTTCACCCAAAACATTGGAGAATAATAAAACTATTATATGATTTTCCTTATGTGATATTGAAAAGTCATGAGAAGTTTTTAAGAATAAATATAAATCATTTTATGTCACTACAGGTTGGTATCATACGTGATCGTCTGATTCAGTTCACCTCTAAATTACAGTTTGCTGTGACTATACTTTTGGCATCATGGACAGAAAAAAAACAACATCGAAAAACAACAACCACTTTATGTATACTCAACATTATCCTCTCTCCATTTGTGTTGGTTGTCATAGTTTCTTCAACACTACTCTCTTCTCCCTTACTTCCACTCTTCACCCTGCCTGTGTTCTTGGTGGGATTTCCCAGACCTATTCAGAGTTGGCCAGGAGCAGTGGGCACTACAGCTTGTGTGTGTGCAGATACAGTGTACTACCACCAAATGGTCCCCAGGTTGACCACTGCATTGCAGACTGCAATGGCAGCTGGAAGTTTTGGTAAGTAAATGGATTATGCTTAAGAAATGCTTGCTTAATAGTCAGGTGCCATGGTTCATGCCTGTAATTCCAGCAACTCAGTAGACTGAGACTAGAGGATCATAAGTTTGATGCAAGACACATCCTGCACAAAATAAAAATAGAAAAAGAAGTGGAGGGTGCCCCTCAGTTGTAGAGCACTTGCCTACCATGTGTGAGGCCTTGGACTAAAACCCAAAAACAATTGAAAAGAAAAGAAAAAAGATAGAAAAAAAAGTTAAATACTTACTAATGTATTTAAGGGCTAAGGTTTAGTTCAGTTGGTAGAGTGCTATTCTCCTCTCTCTAAAGGTCTTGGGTTCAATCCCTAGCACTACAGAAAAATGGGAGAAGGACCTGGCTGCCCACTGCTGGAACAGTTCCAAAACAGTCAGCCACTGAAAACCCTATGAATAGCAGAGAAGCACTGACAAATAGTACCAGGCATAGAATAGTGCTGGGGAGTGTTTCCTTCTGTAGACAGGGTTGCTATGAGTCAGATCCGACTTGATGGCATCTAACAACAACATAACAATGGATTTAAAGTAAGGGATGAAACTCCACAGAAATAAATAACCTTGGGTCCAATCATAAAACATGTTCTAGTATTTTGATCCATAAGCATAGACTAAATATGAAATGGAACTATATCTCCTCCCTATTTTGAGGTAAATAAAGTTTAAAATAAAAATACTTAGGGAAAAATCCATTAAGGTGATTTGACAATTACTAAAAAACATTTTCTTTAAATTCAGATTATAGACCCACCATTGAAACATAAAAACAACTTTCTACTCACAATTTCTGTGAATTTATAATGGATTCTTGTCAAGTAGATGCAATAGTTTAGATCCATAAGGAATGAAAACAAGCAGGTTGTATAGGCCACCTCTGCCTAATACCTTCCAATATAAAGACTTCTAAAAGGAAAACACATTTTCATTGTATACTATATTGTTTGCACAGTTAGGTACAAAGAGAGGCTCTTACCAGGTAAGGTGGTTCCCAGATGCCAGCCAAAGCCCAACCTATGATCAGACCTTTCAAAGGATAGCAGTCAGCCCTGCTGTGTTAACCCTTTTGCACAATGTATTGTAAAGCAGACATATACAAACATAATTTCTGTTGCATTATTTATAATTATTTATAGTGAAAAGTTGGAAACATCTAAAATATTTATCAACAGGAAAATGAATACTGAAATTCAATTGTATTCATACAATGAATTCTCAACAGTAAAGTGAATGAACTTTGAGCTGTTTGTAATCAATATTAGTAAATCTCAGAGATATGATATTGAAAGAAAAACTAAGCTTTAAAAATATTTGTATATTGCTGAGCCAGATGCCATGGCTCGTGCCTATAATCTCAGTGATTCAGGAGACTGACACAGGATGATTGTGAGTTTGAGGCCAGAGGTAGCTTGTACAACTTAGCGAGACCTTGTCTCAAAATAAAAAATTAAAGGGGCTGGGATGCAGTTCAGTGGTAGAGCACATGCCTAATATGCACAAGTCCCTGGGTTCAGTCCCCCCAAAATAATACGTATACACACACACTAAATGCACATTATGCATACATATCTATACACTGAAAATTGATATAAATTATATAAATTTTAAAAACCACAACACATTGTTATATATTTAATTGCATGTATATAGAAATATCCAAAATCTTTTAAATCAATTGGCTTTTAATATTTAATATTTTTCATAATACACGGGGCTAGGGTTTAGCTCAGTTAATAGAGTGCTGCTCCCCACTTTCTGAGGACCTGAGTTTGATCCCTAGCACTGAAAAAATGGGAGAAGGACATAGTAGTCCAGTCCTGAAACAATCCTGAAACAACCAGCCATTGAAAAACCTATGGGGGTCACTCTGAGATGGACACAACTTGATGGCACCTAACAACAACAAAAACCTAATATACTTTACATATATTTAACATTTTATTCAATAGTTTTTATTTGTTGCTTTTCTGAGAAAAATGTATCTTCTAATTTTTATATATTAACAAATATACATGCTGGGTAAAGTGGCACATGTCTTTAATCCCAGTGACTTAGGAAGTGGAGGCAGAAGGATAGTGAGTTCCAGATCAGAAGCAGCCTGCATAACTTAGCAAGACCCTAATTACGGGCTGGGATTTAGCTCAGTTGGTAGAGTGCTGCACTGCAGTCTCTGAGGTCCAAGTTCAATTCCCAGCACCGAAAAAATGGGAGAAGGACCTGGCAATCCACTCCCAAGGCAATCCCGAAACAGTCAGCCATTGAAAACCCTTTGAGGGTCGCTATGAGTCGGATACCGACTCGACGGCACCTAACAACAACAACAACTCAAAATAAAAAGTGGACTGGGATGCAGCCCAGTGGTAGAACACTTGCAAAATATGTAGAAGGCTCTGAGTTCAGTGCCCCCAGTACTGCAAAAAACAAACAACAAGAACAACAAAACTTCTCTTCTAATTGCTTGCAAAGAACTTAATTTATTGCCTTCTGATATGCAATGAGTAGTTTCTTCTATTCTTGACTGGGTGAGAGGGTAGAAAAAGTTGCAAATGCATTAGATGGTATTGATTTTGAAGATTCACATGGCAAAATAAAACAAGCTTGAAAAATGATTCTGTTTTTCTAATTTGTTTTAGGTCTCCTCTTACCTGGGTCTCATTACTTGGGCCGTTTTCAGGATCGTTTAATATGGATAATGATTCTAGAATGTGGCTATACTTACTGCTATGTTAACATTAAGGTCAATATACATTTGAAACTTCTCTGGTATATTTTATAGTACATATATAAAATTATGCCTCCTATTTGCTCATCAAATAATAACTCAATTTGAAAGAAGAGTATCTTTTTAAAGTGCATGTGAAAATACTTAGCAAGCACATATTGATAGCCATATAGTGTTGATTGTATAATAGAGCACTTCAAATATGTGAATAAGTGACATTTTTAACTTCTGTCATGTAAGCAATTCTCAGTTTAATAAAAAGTCTTCCCACTCCGCTGCCCCTACTTGCTACACCATTTCTCTCCTTTCTTTAATAGCAAAATGTCTTACTAGAGTTCTTATCATCCTATCTCCAATTTCATTTTCCTTATTCTGTCTTTACCTTACTCTAGGTTTTTGACCCTATTACTCCACCAATACTGCTCTCATCAGAGTCTCCACTGGCATTCTCATTACTAAATCCAGTGGTCTACTTTCAGACCCATTTACTTGACCTGTCAGCAAGCATTTGACATGTGTTGTCTTCTCTTTTCTGTTGCTACTCCTAGTTGGTCTCCTTTGGTTCTCTATTTTCGTTGATCTCTTCACATCAGAGTTTCTCAGAGCCTAACAGTCCTTAGAGATAACTCTATCCTTCTGATTGCCTAGCCAAAACTAATGGAGTCATGTTTGACTCCTTTGTCATTTCTGTACTACACATTCACTCTAACAAACCCTTCTGGCTCCACCTTTAACCCACATTCTATATTCTATCACTTTTTCCCACCCCAGTCCCAGTCACCTACATCCCTTATCTCTATAAATACAATAGCCTCTTAGTTACTCTCCCTGCTTCTGCCTGTGCCCCCTACAATCCATTGTCAACCAAAAGAACCTTTAAAATCCTATTATTTTTGTATGAAAATCCTATAGTGGAGCTCTTCTTTCATTCAGAGTAAAAGCCGATGCCCTAAGTAGGCTCCCCATTCCTTTTTTGGCCTCATCTGCTACTGTTAGCCCCCTCACTCTATTCCACCCTACTGGTTCCTCCCTCTGCCTGAAACACTTCCTTCAGATAATTGTATAGCTAACTCCATTACCACCTCAGATCTGTGCATAAATGTCATCTCAGTGACTCTCTTAGGATCATTGTATTTAAAATTACAGTCTCATTCCCACCACAGAAACATAACCCTTGCTTTGCTTTCCTTTTTATTTTTATAACGCTCACATTTTCTAACAAAGTAATTTACTTACTAGATTTATTATTGATTGCCCATGTACCTCACTCTCTAATGTAAATGTCACAGGGGCAGGCATCTCTTGTTTTTAATTCAGGTATATATGCTAAGCCCCTGGAATGGTGCCTCGTACAAAATAGGCCTTTAATAAATATTGTGGAATGAATAGTGAATATGTGAAATTTTGTCTTAGCACAAATTGGATAAAATCACTGGTGACCAAAAGCTTTTCCTTTGGACCAGTGTTTCTCAAAATGTAGTCCCCAGTCTAAAAGCATTCATATCTGGAAATGGAAATTCTTTAGTCCCACCCTGGACCTACTGAATCAGAAATTTGGGGGTTAAGTTTGGCTGTCTGCTTTAAAGAGTGGTCCACGTGATTCTGACCCAACTAAAGTTTGAGAACGTCTGCTCTAATCTTAACCTACACAGTCTGAGAAGGAAAAAGGAAATTATACAAACTGGCAAGGACATTTTGATTGCTTAATTTTATTCTATTTAAAATGCCCAATAATACCTAATAATGTAAATCTTTTTATCGGTCTTTTATGTTTCTAAAAATATTCTTTTTAGTGGTTTTCTTCCTCCCTCCTTCCCTTCCTCTCTCTCCTTTTTTCTTTCCATCTTTCCTTCCCTCTGTCTTTACCTCCCTCCCTTTCCTTCCTATCTTCCTTCCTTCCTTGTAAACTTACTTAATTTTCACAAACCTATGTACTAGGATTATTTTTCTTTGGAAGAGAAGGAAAGGGAATCTCAAAGAGGACAGGCAACCTACTCAAGTTGTATGTCAGCAGCTGGTGGAGCCCTGACTCTAGATTCTGAAGGCACTGGGAGTTTTGCAAAGATTGTAAACAGATTAACAACGACAATAGTAAATAGTGACCTGATGTATCCTTTTCAAGTGATTCCTTCTAAGGAAGTAATCAAATGTGTTTAAAATTTATATAAGAACATATTCACAATAAAAATTCACTCAGCATTTATTTGTTACTTGTTACCTATGTACTAGGTACTGGTTTAAGCAATGACCATGTAGTGACTAAAATGACAGCTGCTTTATGTGGTTTATGCTATAATTGGATGAGACAGATAATAATCAAATAAGTATGTTATTATCATTAAAAAACTGGAACAAGAACATGATTCAATAAAATATGGCACATCCATACAATAGAATAATACTCTTAGTCTCAATATAAAGTAGGATAGAATGGATATAAAACTATATATACTTTATAATTCCAACTTTGCTTACCCCCCAAAAATTTGATTTAAAAGTTTTTAACATGATTTAACCTTGACAATGTAGTGTATAAACGTATGTTCATACTTAGTCAAGTCCTTTGATCAGTTCTAGTGGAATTTTCTATAATTTCTTTCGAAATAGTGGTAGCTTATTTTTAATCTCTCTAATAAAATACATGAAGTGCTGTAATGTTTAACTTAAGGTGTAGGTCCTGAGCTAAAGAAATTTTTGTCATTTTTCCATGGTTTTATGATAAGAATCTATGGTATTTACAAGACTAGCTACTGTCCCTTGTGTAACAAAGGATGATAAATTCAAGTACCTTTTACTTCCTCTTTAGGGATTAGAATTGCAAGAAACATCTTGTCATACTACTGAAGCCCGAAGAGTTGATGAAGTGTTTGAAGGTGCTTTTCAGCTAGAAGGATACACAAAAGTATGTTCACTTAATGAACACTTTGGAAATGTCTTGACACCCTGTACTGTTTTGCCAGTGAAACTATATTCTGATGCCAAGAATGTCCTATCTGGCATAATTGATTCTCATGAGAACTTAAGAGAATTTAAAGATGACCTTCTTAAAGTGCTTGTGTGGATACTTATTCAGTACTGCTCCAAAAGGCCCAGCAGGCAGGAGAACATTCATAAAACTGAAAGTAAAGGGGAAACATCACTAATAATCCTTCCTGCTTTGAACATTTCACCTCGTCCCAGATCCCCAGAAGACACAGATAGTTTAAGTTCAGAAACTTTTGGTGACTGGTCTGATGATATTTTTGATGATGAGCCAACTATCAAAAACAGAAAAGAAGTAAAAGATCACTTCAAAGATTTGCCAAGTACAAATTTGCCTATTCCAGGATCAGTAGACTCATGGGAGGTTGGCGATCATTCCACAGGCACAGTTCCTGGAAATAATCTGTACAAAACAATTATGTTGGGCTACCCTGCTGTTGACAAAGGAAAACAAGAAGACATACCATACATCCCTCTGGTGGAGTTCACTTGTTCCCATTCTCACTTACTAAGTTTACCTGAAGACTGGAGGTCCACCTGTATGCCTAATTCCAAAGTGAAGGAGATGAGCTCATTATTTCCAGAAGACTGGTACCAATTTGTTTTAAAGCAGTCAGAATGTTTCCATTCAGAAGAAAAGACCTCAAATGTACTGCAAGAAATTGCAGAGGATAAAGTTTTAAAAGACTTGTATGTTCGCACAGTAATGACTTGTTATTTTAGTTTATTTGGAATGGATGATATGATTCCTAGTCCTGGTCACATATTAAGAGTTTACAATGGGATTTTGCCCTGGTCTGTTGCTTTGGATTGGCTTACAGAAAAACCAGAACTATTCCAACTAGCTCTCAAAGCATTCAGGTAACTCATTTTGATTATATATGAATTGTAACATTGGCCAAAAAAAAAAAAAAAGGGGAGATTTCATCATCTAGAAGACTTTGATTTCTAATTTTACTCTTAAAATATCACTTTCTTAAAAATGAAAAAAAATGCTTAGTTTGTCTTATATCAGCAGCACTCTAGAATTTCTACTTTCTTTGCTTTTGTTTATGTGGAATACCCACTTTCTCATGTGGCTTACTGGATATCTCTTCACATTAACTGCATCATTTCTCCCTCAACTTTTTATCTGAAATATGGATGATTTCAGTTCAAAGTCTTAAAAGTATTGATTGAACAAGTGCATTTCACCTATAACGTTGATTTAAACATACTCTGAAATTATTTGGGTCTCCATTTTTTAGGTATACTCTGAAACTAATGGTTGATAAAGCAAGTTTAGGTCCAATAGAAGACTTTAAAGAACTGACCAACTGCCTTGAAGAATATGAAAGTGACTGGTATATTGGCTTAGTATCTGATGAAAAGTGGAAGGAAGCAATTTTACAAGAAAAGCCATGCTTGTTTTCTCTGGGGTATGATCCTAACATGGTAAGGCTAAGAATGTTTTTAAATTTTTTCATATTTTAATTTTAAAGATTGGAAATCAGTTAAAAATATTTGAACCAAGTGATAAATGATATACCATTTTAACCATTGATAATAATTATAATTTTAAAGCACTTGTAATCATAACTTTGTGGTCAAGATAGTCCAGCCCAAGAAAAACTGATTCATTTGCTTTTACCAACTGAATAAGAGGTGATTAAAAATGTTGTGTAGTTATTGTACAGTAGCTTACCTATGAGATAGCCAACTACATGCAGTTTGCTATAGCATATTTGACAAAATGGATTGTATTCTTATGCCCAGCTCAAATATAAGAATGACCACTTTAACTTTAACTCCTAAACAATAAATTAATTTGTAAGAGGCATGATATTTCTTTTGCTGACATACATACTTTATTTGAAGCAAACCTAACCTGTGAAAATTCATAGAGACCCAAAATACAGGATGAGTTTCTTTTTTTAGTACTTGTTATTTTTAGTTTTTTTAGTACTTGTTATTACATTAAATGTCCTCAATTGTATATAATATGAAAGATTTAATGTTATGAGCCTGTTGTGGGTTCCAAGTATATCCAGCATGAGGAACTCTGTAAATGCTCTACCCAAACAAAACTGATGGAAAAAAATTTTTATTAACCATTTTAAAGTCTCAGAAAGGGTCCTAAGTGTGTACAGCAAATGAAGAAACATTATTTCAAGAAAATTTACTAAAACCCAGTAAGAACCATAAGAAATCAGAATTTAATCAAGTCCCACTGCCTCCCACCTCAGCAAGACAGGGAGTCCATTTATACTGGTACAACCAAGAATGCAGGGTGCTCTCTCCCCCACTGCCCCCAGTTGGAGGACTGTTTTCCTGAAAGGGGCAGAAGCTCAGTACTTCTCAGCCCATTTCTAGCTACATGTTGCTGTGACTAAATTCCTGTGTCATATATACTCAAAAGCTGGTCTCCCTTCTTGCACTATTCATGGAGTACAGGCTTTATCTTGGGCATGTTATCACTGAGAATATTGGGGCCCTGATAATCCTTGTCTATTCATAAGGTGGAAGTTCTACACTAGAAGAGACAAGCTGAAATAACCTATAGCTACTGTTTCCCTTTCACTAAGTGGTTATCTACTAAAGTAGGGGTGTCACTCAGAAGACTATTATTGTTCTACTTCCAGACCCAGAGCTCTGCCTCAGAGATTTTGTCCTGTGGGAAAGCAAATCATAACAAAATAATAATAGTAATAGTAGCAGCAGCAGCAGCAGCAGCAGCAGCAGCAGCAGCAGCAGTAGTAGTAGTAGCAGTTGTTGTTGTTGTTGTTGTTAGGTGCCTTTAAGTCAGAATAAGACTCATAGCAACCCTACGTACAACAGGCGAAACACAACTGTCAGTACTTCTCTGTTGTTCATAGGGTTTTCAATGGCGGATTGATTTTTGGGAGTGGGTTGCCAAGTCTGTCTCCCAAGCCTACAGCACCTGGTGTTTCCAGGCAGTCTCCCATCCAAGTACTAACCAGGCCCGGGTCTGCTTAGCTTCCAAGATCTGATGGGATCAGACGCCACAGGGCTACAGCTGCAGGCAGTAGTCGTCATAGTAGTAATAATAAAAATAATGATAATGGATGTCTGAAATGTCCCAAGAAGTGATTCATTGCCACTGTGGACACATCAAAACTAGGATGGTCTTAAAAACAATAGAGGTTGTGGCAAGGGATCATTATGAGGAGAATGGTAGATTCATTACAGGTATAAGCTAAATTGTAGACTGGATAGATTAACAAAGAGAACCAAGGAAGGAAACAGCAGAGAAGAGTCCTCCTGGAGTCCAAACAAATGTCAGACACTGTCATTAAAAGCTATTCCTTTGAAGAGCCCAAATTTAATGGGCTCTATCTATGGAGCCCCCACATGTCTGTCAGTTTGCCGCACTGTGGGGACTTGCATGTTGCAATGAGGCTGAGAGCTATGCCACTGGTACCTCAGATATGAGCAAGGTTACCCATGGTGGACAGGTTTTCAGCTGAGCTTCCAGACTAGGACAGACTAGGAGTAGGACTTGGTGAACCACTCCCAAAACAACTAGCCATTGAAAACCCTATGAATAGCAAAGGAATACTGTAAGATATAGTGCCGGAAAATGAGCCCCCCAGGTTGGAAGGCACTCAAAAGACTACTGGGGAAGAGTTGCCTCCTCAAAGTAGAGTCTACCATGATGATGGAAATGGAGTAAAGCCCCAGGGACCTCCATTTGCTGATGTGGCACGACTCAAAATGAGGAGAAACAACTGTAAACATCCATTAATAATTGGAATATGGAATGTACGTAGTATGAATCTAGGAAAATTAGAAATCGTTAAAAGGGAAATGGAGCACATAAATATTGACATTCTAGGCATCAGTGAGCTAAAATGGACCAGCATAGGCCATTTTGAGTCAGACAGTCATATGGTTTACTATGCTGGGAATGATAAACTAAAGAGAAATGGGGTTGCATTCATCATCAAACAAGATATCTCAAGATCTGTCCTGAAATACAATGTTGTCAGTGATAGAATAATATCCATACACCTACAAGGAAGGCCAGTTAATATGACTATTATTCAAATTTATGCACCCACCACTAAGGCCACAAATGAAGAAAGGGAAGACTTCTATCAGCTTCTGCAATCTGAAATAGATCAAACGTGCAATCAAGACATACTGATAATCACTGGTGACTGGAATGCAAAGATTGGAAACGAAGAAGGCTCAGTAGTTGGAAAATATGGTCTTGGTGACAGAAACGAAGCTAGAGATCACATGATAGAATTTTGTCAGACCAATGACCTTTTCTTTACAAATACATTTTTTCAACATCATAAACGGAGACTATACACATGGACTTCACCAGACGGAACATACAGGAGTCAAACTGACTACATATGTGGAAAGAGACGATGGAAAAGCTCTATACAAAATGTCAAAACAAGATCAGGTGCTGACTGTGGATCAGACCATCAACTTCTCATGTGCAAGTTCAAACTGAAGCTGAAGAAAATTAGAACAAGTATATGAGAGCCATGGTATGACCTTGAGTATATCCCACTGAGTTCAGAGACCACCTCAAAAATAGGTTTAATGCATTAGGCACAAATAATAGGAGACTAGAAGAGTTGTGGCATGACATAAAAGATATCATTCAAGAAGGAAGCAAAAAGTTCTTTAAAAGACAAGAAAAAAAGAAAAGATCAAATTACATGTCAAAAGAGACAGTAGAACTTGCCCTTGAACATCAAGCAGCTAAAGTAAAAGGAAGACATGATGAAATTAAGGAACTAAACAGAAGATTTCAGAAGGCAGCTCGAGAAGACAAAAACAAATATTATAATGACATGTGCAAGGAGCTGGAGACAGAAAACCAAAGGGGAAGAACATGCTCTGTTTTTCTCAAGCTTAAGGAAGTGAAGAAAACATTCAAGCCTCGAGTGGCAGTAGTGAAAGATAATTCACTATTAAATGATGCAGGAAACATCAAAAGAAGATGGGAAGAATACAGAGTCATTATACAAGAAAGAATTGGTAGATGACCATTCCAAGAGGTTGCATATGAAGAGGAATCAATGGTGTTGAAGGACGAAGTGGAAGCTGCCTTGAAAGAACTGGCAAAACACAAGGCTCCAGGAATTGATGGGATACCAATAGAGATGTTTCAACAAACAGATGCAGCGCTGGAGGTGTTCACATGTTTGTGCCAACAGGTTTGGAAAACAGCTACTTGGCCAACTGACTGGACGAGATCCATATTTGTGCCTATTCCCAAAAAGGGGATCTAACTGAATGTGCAAACTATCGGGCAATATCATTAATATCACACACAAGCAAAATTCTACTAAAGATCATTCAGAAGCGACTGCAGCAGTATATAGACAGGGAATTACCGGAAAATCAAGTGGAATTCAGAAGAGGGCGGGGAACCAGGCACATCATTGCTGATGTCAGGTGGATATTAGCTGAAAGCAGAGAATATCAGAAAGATGTCGTTCTATGTTTTATTGACTATGCAAAGGCATTTGATTGTATGGATCATAATAAATTATGGATAACACTTCAGAAAATGGGAATACCAGAATATCTAATTATGCTCATGAGAAAGGTGTGTGCCAGGGCTGTATACTTTCACCCTATCTCTTTAGTTTATACGCTGAGCAAATAATCTGAGAAGCTGGACTTTATGAGGAAGAATGCGGCATCAAGATTGGAGGAAGACTCATTAACAACCTGCGTTATGCAGGTGACACAACTCTGCTTGCTGAAAGTGAAGAGGATTTAAAACATTTACTGATGAAGATCAAAGATCATAGCCTTCAATATGGGTTACGACTAAACATCAACAAAACAAAAATCCTTACGACTGGGTCAGCACACAACTTCACAATAAGTGGAGGAAAGATTGAGGTTGTCCAAGATTTTGCTTTGCTTGGCTCTATAATCAACACCTATGGAAGCAGCAGTCAAGAAATCAAAAGACGCATTGCTCTAGGAAAAGCTGCGGCAAAAGATCTCTTTAGAGTATTGAAAAGCAAAGATGTCACATTGAAGATGAAGGTGCATCTGACTCATGCCATGGTATTTTCAGTGGCATATGGTTGTGAAAGCTGGACATTGAACAAGGGAGACAGGAGAAGAATTGATGCTTTTGTACTGTGGTGCTGGAGACGTCTATTGAATATACGACGGACTGCCAAAAGAACCAACAAATCTGTCCTAGAAGAAGTGCAACCAGAGTGCTCCTTGGAAGCAAGAATGGCCAGACTGCATCTTAAATATTTCAGACAGGTAGTCAGGAGAGATCAATCCCTGGAGAAGGACATCATGTTTGGGAGAGTGGCAAGTCAACGCAAAAGAGGAAAACCCTCCACCAGATGGATTGACACAGTGTCTGCAACAATGGGCTTAAACATCAATAAGATCGTTTGCCTGGCACAGAATCGGCAAGTGTTTCGATCTGCTGTACATAGGGTCGCTATGAGTCGGACTCGATTCGATGACACTAACAACAAACAACATCTATGGAGCAGGGCTAGGATTTAGCTCAGTTGGTAGAGTGCTGCTCTGCAGTCTCTGAGGTCCCCAGTTCAATTCCCAGCACCACAAAAATGGGAGAAGGATGTGGCAACCCACTCCCAAGGCAATCCCAAAACAATCTGCCATTGAAAACCCTATGAGGGTCACTATGAGTCAGACACGACCCGATGGCACCTAACAACAACAACAACAACAATAACAACAACAACAAGATAATCTAGTCATTTGCTAAACAAAGAAGTACATAACAAAGCCCAGGTGGATGGGGGTTAAGAAGGACCAGTACCCAGTATTTCTACAATGTTATTGAAAATGTCCAATTTTAGATAACAAGAAATTATAAGACACACAAAGAAACAGGAAAATCTAACGCATACCCCGGGGAAAAAAGCAGACAACAGAAATTGCCTGTGAGATCCACCAGATGTCAAATTTAACAAGGATTTCAAAGTAGTAATTGTCAGCATGTTCAAATAACCAAAAGAAACCATGATGAAGCGATAATGGAAGGTATAATAACTATTTCACATCAAATAGAGAATGTCAGTAGAGATGAAAATATTAAACAAGAACAAGTAGTAATGTTTACTTGTGGGGCTCAATAATAGATTTGAACTGGTGGGAGAAACAATTAGTGAACTAGAAGATTCTAGATCAGCTGTTGTTGTTGTTAGGTACCATCATGTCAGTGTCTAACTCATAGCAATCGTGCGAACAACAGTCAAAACCCTATTGTCAGTGCTTCTCTGCTATTCATAGGGTTTTCAATGGTGGATTGATTTTTTGGGAGTTCTTCTCCCAAGCCTACAGTATCTTGTGCTCCCAGGCGGTCTCCCATCCAAGTACTAACCTGGCCTGACCCTGCTTAGCTTCCAAGATTGGACGGGATCAGATGCCACAGTGCTATAGCTGCAGGCTCTAGATCAATAGAGATTCTATAATCTAAAGAAGAGAAAAAATGACTGAAAAAGGAGAGCTTCAGAGAAATGTTAGATACCATTTATTGCACCAACATTTTGCACTGATGGCATAAAGGAAGGAGAGAAAAAGGAGAAGAAAATTTATTCAAAGAAATACTGGCTGAACACTTCCCCAAATCCATTGGGAAAACATTAATCTACTCATTCAGGAAGTTCAGTGAACCTTAAATAGGATAAACAAAAAGAGATCCACAAATAATTACATCATGGTAAAAATGATAAAAGCCAAGGACCAGGAGCAAACTTTGAAGGTACCAAGCAAAAATGACTTGTAACTTTTAAGGGATCTCTAATAAGATAGCTCATTTGTCATCAGAAATATTGAACATCAGAGGCATGAAATGACGTATTCAGAGGACTTAAAAGAAAACCAAAAATTGTCAACTAAGAATCCAGCAATGAGGTTTTTGAAAAATGAAAGCAAAATAAAGATAGGTAAACAAAAACAATTTGTTGCTTGTACATCTGCCTTATAAGAAGTACTAAAGGTGTTTTCAGGCTGACTGAACATAACCCTAGACGGTAATTCAAATCCCCACAAAAAAACAAAGAGGACCAGTAAAGGTAACTATGTAATTATATAAAGCAATGTAAGTATATATTTCCTCCTTCTCCTCCTAACTTTTTTGTGATCAATTAGTTGTAAACGCCACTGCACTCAGACCAACCTTCTCCTAACTTTTTTGAAAAGAATTTTATAAAACAACATGTATTTAGTATATTGGGATTTAGCTCAGTTGGTAGAATGCTTGCTCTATGCACTCTGAAGCCTTGGATTGGATCCCCAGCACCACAGAAACAGAAGGATCTGGCAACCCACTCCTGAAACTATCCACCATTGAAAACTCTTTTGAGTAGAAGGCAAGCACTGACAATATGAGGAAGCACATGCCATACTTTGGCATGGCACAGTGTTAGGGAGTGTTTCATTCTGTTGTACATAGAGTCCCTATGAATCAGACCCCACTTGACAGCACCTAACAATGACGAATGGACCTATAACATAGAAGTGTAATACATTTGCCAATAATTGCACAAAAGAAGTCAGTAGGGGCAAAGCTATACTGGGCAAAAGAACTGACTACAGATGATAACTTGAATCTACAAGAATAAAGATAGAGAACCAGAAGTTACAAATAACAAAAACAATAAATGTATATTTGCTCCTTTTTCTCTCAGTTTATTTAAAAGATATAAAATTATATAAAATAATAATTATGACAATGTATTATACCATGTTTGTAACATTTATAGATGTTATATATATAATAATATCACAAAAAGGAGGAAAAGGGAATAGTACTAATAAGAGTAATATTTCTATGTCTCACTAGAATTAAGTGAGTGTAAATTAAAGTTGACGCTAATAAGTTACTTGCAGCCATTCTACCGTGGCATCTTATCCTGTCAGATCTTGGAAGCTAAGCAGGGTCAGGCCTGGTTAGTACTTGGATGGGAGACCACCTGGGAACACCAGGTGCTGTAGCCTTGGGAGAAGACCCAGCAACCCACTCCCCTCCCCTAAAAAAATACAATCAGCCTTTGAAAACCCTAGGAGTAGCAGAGAAGACTAAACAATAGTGTTTCTTCTGTTGTACGTAGAGTCACTATGAGTTAGACACCTACTCCACAGCACCTAACAACAACTCATAAGTTAATGCAGATAGTAAACTATAGGTAACAATTGAGGAAATAACTAAAGAAAGAAGGTGAAAAAAATTAAAATGCCATGTTATAAAATACTGACTAAAGGAAGAATAGACAAAAAAAAAAAAAGAAAGACATGAGACATAGAAGACAAAAGAGAAATGAAAGACAAAATTCAACTATATCAATAAGAACATTACATAGGAATGGATTAAATAACCCAGGTGAAAGGCAGAGATTGTCAGACTGGATAATAAACCAAGAGCTACTCTTGCTTTCAGTGCAGGAGACACAGTTTATATTCAAAGACATAAATATATTGAAAAAGATGGAAAAAAGATATTTCTTAAAAATAGAAACCTCAAGAAAGTTGGGGTACCTATACTAATAATAGAACAAATAGACTTTACCACAAAATATGAGCTGGGCGGGGTGGTACACACTTAAAATCCCAACATTTGGCAGGCAAACTGCCCCTTCCAAAACATGTTACTAGAGATTAAGAGGAACATTTTATAATGATAAAAGAAGTTGTCCATCAGAAAGACAACAATTATAAACATATGCAACATATATGCCAGTATTCCCTAACCTTTGTGTCACCATAGGCTGGTTTTGTGGAAGATAATTTTTCTATATTTTTTTTTCTGGAAATCTTTATAATGTAATATTCTCATTTCCACAAAAAAAGTACTTGGCATTGGAAGTCATTTAGAAAATGCCAACAAGTAACATAAATACATTTTCACTTGCATGTGAACAACAGTCACTAAAACACTATATAAAAAATAAACAGAATACAATGAACACATGAATTTATCTGTGAACCCAACACAGTTCTAAATGAAAAGAGAAACATGTTACATGAACCAATTAAGAAAAAAACATAACTTATTGAACTCAAACACAACTGTGTTAACCAAGTTAGTCTTCTATGGCCTTAATGCAAATAGTTTCATTATATTGTTGCTGTTATTGGTATAAGAGAAAATGCATTTTTTAGTTTGTTTTTTGTTTATTTGAGGTATGATCTAATAGGAAGGTTGGTATGAACCTCACTGTGTACCCCTAGCTAGCACCAAACGTGATCGTGCAGCCCCCTAAGTGTTGGGATTACAGATGGTCACCAATACACCTTGTCCACAAAAATCAGGAATACAGTTTTTCTATAGATAGAGGGACTGTTTGGGGATGATTCAACATATTACATTTATTGTGTAAATACAGATGAAGCTTCACTTGATCACTACCACTCACACTGGTGCTAGTCTGTGTCCCCAGGCTTGGGGACTCCTGATATATACAACTAACAATAGCACCAAAGTACATTAAAAAAAAAAAAAACAGAAATAAAGAGAGAAATAGACATTTCAACAGGAGACTTCCATACCCCACTTTGAATCATGGATAGAACAAGGCAGATCAACAAAGAAATAGATTTGAATAAACCAATGATACCAGACGGACATCTGTGGAATATTCTACACAACGACAGAATATACCTTCTTTTCATGTGCACACAGAACACTCTCTAGGATAAACAATATGATAGAACATAAAACAAACCTCAATAAATTTAAAAGGATTACTGTAATCCAGTGTATATCATCTTACCACAGTGAAATTAAAAATAAAAGAAAGAAATTTAGGAAACTTACAAGAATTGAACAACACTTTCCTAAGTCACCAGTGGTTTAAAGAGGAAATCCAAAGAGAAATTAGAAAATACGTTGAGATGAATTGTAAATGAAATTGTAAAACTTCAGGAATAAAGTTAAGGGAGTCCTGGAGAGAAATGTATAGCCATAAAACACATTTAAAAAGAAGCAGCATCTCAAGTCAGCATAACCTTCTACTCTAAATCAATGGAAAAAGAAGAGCAAACTAAAAGCAAGTAGAAAGAAAAAATTAACAAAGATTACAGTGGTAATTATGAAATAGAAAAGAGAAAAACAACATAGAAAATTAATGAAATTAGCAGCTGATTCTTTGAAGACATCAACAAAACTGAAAATCCTTTAGCTAGTGATCCTTGAGTGACCAAGGAAAAAGAAGTCTAAACTTACTAGAATCAGAAATGAAAGAGGAGACATTACCACTGACCTTATAGAAATAAATGTGATCATGAAAGAATACTGTGAACAGTTATATAGCAGTAAATTATATAACTTAGATGAAGTGAACAAATGTCTACAAACTACTGAAAATGACTCAAGAAAAAAGAAACAAAGCTGGCACAGACCTGTAATCACAGTACATGGGCAGCTGAGGCAGGAAGATTGCAAGTTCAAGGTCAGCATGGGCTACCTAGCAAGACCCAGTCTCAAAAACACTAAAATGAAAACAAAACACTAAAATGAAGACAAAAGTAAATAAATAAAAAAAAGGAAAATCATTAGTGAAAGAACTAACCACAGAAAAAAGCTAAAGGCTGAGTGGCTTCACTACTTAATTCTACCAAAATATTCACAAACTCTTCCCAAAAAGAGAAGAGGAAAGAACATTTGTTAGCTCATCTGTGAAGCCAGTATTACCCTGATACCAAAAACTAGATACAGACATTACAAGAACAGAAGACAATATACAGGCCAGTATCTCTAATCAATATGGATGCAGACACCTTCAACAAAATATTAGCAAATTGACCCAACAACATATAAAAAGAATATACACCATGACCAAGTAGGATGCAAGGTTAATTTAATATCTAAAAACCAATTAGTGTAATATATAATGCCAATAGAATAAAAAACAAAAACCATATGGTCATCTCAATGTTGTTGTTGTCGTTAGGTGCCGTCAAGTCAGTATCCGACTCATAGCGACCCTACATACAACAGGGGAAATGCTACTGTCACTGCATCTCTGCTGTTCATAGCATTTTCAATGGCAGAATGTTTTTTGGGAATGGGTTGTCAGATCCGTCTCCCAAGCCTATAGCATCTGGTGTTTGCAGGTGGTCTCCCATCCAAATACTAACCAGGCCCAACCCTGCTTAGCTTCTAAGTTCTGACGGGATCGGATGCCACAGGGCTATGGCTGCAGGCAGTCATCTCAATAGACACAGAAAAATCATGTAACAAAAT
Source organism: Pedetes capensis (assembly GCA_007922755.1). Taxonomy (NCBI): domain Eukaryota; kingdom Metazoa; phylum Chordata; class Mammalia; order Rodentia; family Pedetidae; genus Pedetes; species Pedetes capensis. Next base: position 81,265 of record VMDO01006382.1, read on the forward strand.
GCAATATTCTTATAAAAACATTTAATCTAGAAATAGAACTTGAGTATCTATGAAAAACCCACAGATTACATCATACTTACTAGTAGAAAATGGATGTTTCCTCCATAAGATCAGGAAGACTAGAATGGACACCCTTTGTCTTTTGTTTCTTTTGTTTTGTTTTGTTTTGCTATATTTGAGGATTGAACCTAGGGCCTCAAATATACTTTGCAGGCTGCTCTTACCTTGAACCTGTGATCATCCTGCCTCTACTTCCCAAGTCACTGGAATTATAAGTATACACCACCATACCCAGTATCACTTTTGTCATTTTTACTGAACATTGGGGTAGAGGTTCTAGCCAGGTATTATGAACTGAATGTTTATATCCCCATGTGTAAATTCATATGTTGAAGCTCTGATCCTCAACATATGGCCTTTGGGAAGTAATTAGGCTTAGGTAAGATACCATGATGATCAAGCCCCATGATAGGATTAGTGCCCTTATAAGAAAAGAAAGAAGTAACAGAGATTTCTCCTTCTCTGCCCTATGAGGATGGAGCAAGAAGATCAGCATCTACTAGCCAGGAAGAGAGTCCTCACCAGAACCTAAACATGCTGGAACCTTGGTCTCAGACTTCTCAGCCTCTTAGAACAGTGAAAGGAAAAATAAATCTATGTGTGTGTGTCTCTCTCTCCCTTTCTCCACGCCTCCCTCTCTTATTCTCCCCCACATACCTCCTTTATTTATTTGTCATGTTGGGTAAATCATTCTTTATTTCTTTACTTTTTCTTTTTGAGAGAGGGTCTCACTGTGTTGCCTAAGCTGGTTACAAACATTAACTCCTGGGCTCAAGTGATCCTTCTAACTCATCCTCCTAAGTAGCAGGACTACAGGCATGTACTACCACTCCCAGGATAAACATCTTGTTTTCAAGTTACTCAGTCAATTTTGTTAAAACAGCCTGAGCTAAGACAACAGAATACTTAGGCATGAGAAAGAGATAAAAGGCATTCAGATTAGAAAGAAATAAAATCATCTTTATTCACAAGTGAGATGATTCTTATGTATAGAATGTAAGGAATCCACTGAAAGACTATTCATATGATTAAGTTCAGGATGGTAGGAAATAAGGAATTTTGTTGATATATGAAAATCTGTTTTATTTCTATACACTAGCAATGACCAAACCAAAAATGAAATTAAGGAAATCCCACTTGTTGTAGCATCAAAAATAAATAAATAAAATACTTAGGAAGAAAGTTAACAACAATAAAAAACATACTCCAAAAACTATAAAACATTGTTGAAAGAAGAAATTAAAAATCTAAGTAAATGGTAAAACACCCCCTGTTCATGAACCAAGCCATGTCGTAAAGATGGTAATACTCTTCAAGTTAATCTATAGCTTTAACACAGTCTCGCTCAGAATTCTAACTTCCTCTTTTGTGGAAATTGATAAGTTGATTTTCTATAATTCATATGGAATTTCAAGGGACCCAGAGTAGTCAAAACAATCTTGACAAAGAAAATTGTTGGCCTCATACTTCTGAGTTTCAAAATTTATTACAAAGCAGCAGTATTCAGTACAGTATGGTACTGGCACAAAAGTAAACATAAATTAACAAAATAGAATTGAGTATCTAGAGATAAACATACAAGTGTTGGTCAACTGATTTTCAACAAGAATACCAAGACCATTCAATGGATAAAGAATCATGTTCTCAGCAAATGGTGCTGGGACAACTTGATGGCCACATTAAAAAAAATGGTATTGGATTATTAATGTCAGTTTCCCAGCGATGCACTCACAAATTATTACTACAAACTGGGTGACTTTAAAAGACAGAAATGTATTCTTTCACAGTTCCGAGGTTAAAGGTCTGAAATCAAGGTGTCAATAGGCCATACTCCCATCTGAAGCCATTAAAGAAAAGTCTTTCCTTTCCTCTTCCTTCTTCTGGTGGTTACTAGTGTTCATGGTATGTGGCAACATACTCCAGTCTCTGTCTCCATCTCTACATGGCCTTCTTCCCCAAATCCTGTGGTAGTTCTCCCTCTCCTTTCTTTTATAAGGATACCAGTTATCAGCTTTAGAGCCTGCCTAAACCTAGGACCATCTCATCTCAAGATCCTTAACTTAAACACATCTTCAAAGTACCCATTCCAAATAAGGTCCCATTCACATGTGCTGTGAGTTAGGACTGGGACATACCTTCTTTGAAGATGTTATTCAATCTACTCCAGACTACATCACACCATATTAAAATATTAGCCTTAAAATGCATCAAAGAAAAAGTTTCTGTACAACAGAGAGGAAATTTACCTGTGATAGGATTTTTTTCTATATGAATGAAAATGAAGGCCTAAATGTAATCTCTTTTTCTTTTCTTTTTCTTCTCCCCCTTCCCTTTTATACTTTAAAGGGAGTCTACACTGGGAGAGTCCTTACCCTTCAAGAATTACTGGTCCACATTGGAAAATTAAATGCTGAAGCTGTAAGAGGTCAGTGGGCCAATCTTTCATGGGAATTGCTTTATGCTACAAATGATGATGAGGAACGTTACAGTATACAAGCTCATCCACTACTTTTAAGAAACCTTACAATACAAGCGGCTGATCCTCCCCTGGGATATCCTGTTTTTTCTTCAAAACCTCTGCCTATACATTTGTGCTAGAGCCCATTTTTGCTTATAAATGTAAGGTTATCAAAGGGGGCTTCACTTGAAAAGTAACCATCTAATTCTTGTAATTTCACTAGACTTCCATCCTGCCCCAAGGATGTCTGAGAAAAGCTAAGCCCCATAAAGTTGATTTCATAGCCATTTTAATGGTTTAAACAACAACAAAAACTTTATGCCTAACATAAAAGTGTTAGTTGGCCAATATTTGTGCTCTGTGGATTGTGGTAGGCTTTGATATAATAAAACATTTGTACAAGTTTGGATAATTATTTTTTTACTGTTTTGTTAAATGTTTGACAGGTGATTTGACTTACAAAATTCCACAGTTAATTACATACTTAAAAGACATGGATATCGATGATTTTAAGTAATGATAATGGATCCTTTAAAGGTTAATATAATGTATAAATATTTACTTTAAATATAATTAATTTTATAGTTTTTTCAAACATACTGTTTTATTTTAGCATTTAACATGGTCTGAATGTTTCCATGTAATACATTCATTTGTCATATACTTCAATTCAGAAACCATATACATGTGTAATAAAATCTCCCCAAGAAAATCTTATTCCTCTTCTCTAAATATCATTTCGTGTATGTGAGATGAACAGGGTTTGTCTCATTCATCATGGGGACACTCAGGAAGAACAAAGATGGAATAATCTGAGTATGACTCCTAGAGAGCCTTCCATAGGTCAGACTCTTTATGTATTTCTTTTCAATGGAACTTACTGCTGAAGAATGATTTACCCAACATGATTACCAGTGTCTTAAGGTACGTGAACTAAAGAGAGGAAATGGAGGAATATTTCATAATGTTATCAGAATTTCATTCCATTTTTATTGTCTCCTACTCCCCAAAATTAAAGAAAAAATTATTAAGGTCACTATTCCATATTGCCAAACTTCCATACTGCCAAACCAATATGCCACTTTATGTCCTTATCCTATTATTCACTAAGTAGCATTTGGTACATTTGAGCCCTCCTTCCTGTATTACCTGTTGTGGTTTCCTTTGGGCTTTTCTCATACCACATTCTCTTTGTTTCCTTCCTGTCTTCCTGGACTCTCCTTCACAATCATGGATTCCATACATGGAGCTTGTAAATTTAAATATTCTAAGAAAACATCTAATGGGCTGGGATTTAGCTCAGTTGGTAGAGCGCTGCTCTGCAGTCTGTGAGATCCTGAGTTTGATTTCCAGCACCGCAAAAATGGGAGAAGGATGTGGCAATCCACTCCCGAGGCAATCCCGAAACAGCTATTGAAAACCCTATGAGGGTTGCTGAGTCATACACGACTTTATGGCACCTAACAACAACAACAACAAGAAAACATCTCCCAAGGGTTTTTCAAAATCATAAACACAAACTATATTATTAACAGTCATCTGCACAGTATTTGGTATATTTCAGAATCTTGAGGAATTCTCCAGACTTAAATTCAAGGTAAGCCTAATAATCCCTTAGTTTCACTGCAAGGCTGTCTTTTTCTCTGTATCTGATAAAGAGAAGGAAAGCATAGTGAATAGAAGTCGTCTTCAAGACTCACATTCTTTATGCATGAAGTGGGGGACTCAGATCAGATGACTGCACGAGTTCCCACCCAGTGCTCAGTTCTGTTGCTCCAGTTTTTAGCATGAAGGTATGGATGAGGAATTAGAATATACCAAGTTCTGCTCAACTCTGATAGAATTATCCTGGATTTTTAAAGTAATATTTTCTCTATTTGCCAATCATATCTGATGTGTATCAGATAATGTTATTTTATAAACAGGGTCCACAAATGCCTGATCTCGCATCGTAGGAGAGTCTACCAGTTTACTCAAAATGCATAGGACTGAGAGATGAAATGTAGCCTGCTTACCATATTAACCTTACCTTTCCAAGACTGTAAAAGTGTTACAGTAATGAAGCAATGAGAAGTGGTCTATTTACACTGCAGGCAATGACAGCTGCAGTCTATCTGAACCTGTAGATCACTGTGGTGCAAAGTTCCCGTGCACCTTATTAAAATACTTCATAGACCCAAAGTGGCAAGTAAGTTATCACTTAACCTCATATTTCTGATTTTAGAACTGAAAGGTTAAGATCAGAAATCTAGTGCATCGTTTTAGTTAAACAGTTTTTAAGTCCTGTCTTTTAACCAGAACTAGCTCTAAAAACCATCCAGGTTCAAATTCCCGCTCCGTCACACAACACAGCAAAGTGCTTCTCCCATGTGGCAACTCAATGCCCTAACTTTCCACAACTGTAACAGTTGTGGATATTATTATAAAATATCCTTCAGTAGAAACTCATTAGAAAAACGAGTTAAAACATGGAAAGCTCTCACAGCTGTGTATGATACATACTCAGTATTTAAGAAATAGCAACTGTAATTATCACTAATATTTTGTAATACATGGACTTTACAACAGCAAATCAGAATACTCAATCATCTGTGTGTTTAAACTTCTGCTCAGGGCAATGGGGCTATTAGTTCTACAGCAGACTTAACATTTTTTTCATTACCTCATTTGAGCTTAAAATATTTAATGTATTAGTCAGCTGTCATTTCTGTAGCAGAAAAATCAACACAAACTTAAGATGGAAAAGGGTTATTGGAAATTCACAATTAGAGGATCAGCCCATAATGGTGGCAGGACAGGCATGGTGGTAGTGGAGGCAGGGCCTATGTCAGATGACCTCACAGCCTCTCGGGGCAGGAGGCAGAAGGCAGAAGGTAACTGGGGTGAGGGTTCACATCAAAACTTCCAAAGGCTTCCCCCAGGGAGCCACTTCTGGAAAGCAAGAATCTCACCACGCAACCTTCTATGACCTCCACAAACAGCTCCACCACCTCAGGACCAAAAGTTTAACCCCTTGACCTCTGGGGGACATTGCTTATGAAATTAGTATTATTACCTAAGTTTTATAGCAGAGGATACACAGATTAGAGAGATGTAAAATCCATCAAGGCTTGGACCCTTTCTGTCTTCTTCATGGTAGTAACCTAAGTGCCTAGCAGAGATTAGAACATAGAAAGAACTGCATTAATACACAACTATTGAATAAACACCCAAGGACTTGGCAGAATTGGGACATGAGCCCAAGCACATCTTCCTCCAAAGCTTACACTGTCCACTACCCAACAGGGTGTACATTGAAATGCAAACATTTTTTTTTTCAGTGCTGAGGGTGGAACACAGAGCCCCACACGTGCCAAGCAAGTGTTCTGCCACTAAGCTACACACCCACCATAAACATACTCCATAACTTAAAAACCAAATGTTTCTTAGACATTCAAGAAAATACAACTTGTCTTTAGGAAAAAGTTGTCATGTAAATACTGGAACAAAGGATGGAAACATCCAAATCCTAATCCAATCCCATCAGATCTTGGAAGCTAAGCAGGGTTGGACCTGGTTAGTACTTGGATGGGAGACCGCCTGGGAACACCAGATGCTGTAGGCTTGGGAGATGGACCCAGCAACCCACTCCCAAAAATCAATCCGCTATTGAAAACCCTATGAACAGCAGAGAAGCACTGACAATAGTGTTTCCCCTGTTGTATGTAAGGTCGCTATGAGTCAGATACCAACTCGACAGCACCTAACAACAGCAACAACAGTGACTATAGTTTCCATTGGAACTATTTGTTAAGCAGCCTAGGACTAAAAAAGATTTCATCTTTATACCAGTAACTATTACCCAATAATGAAAAGTCCCCATGCTCATGTATATCTTGGTCCAATCACATATCTAACACGCATCTTCCCACTCGGAAGAAAACTTTTTTATTTAGTGCTGACTTCTCTTTACCAATTCCACGAAATCTGGCATATGCAGTGGCTTCCCATTAAGGGCCTCTGAAAGCAGTTTCTTAGAGTTCAGTGCCAGCCCGGTGTGGGAATGCTCTCCACAGTCCTTTGACTAGTCTCTCCCTCATTCCCTCAAAGTATGTGGAAGCTAGTTATCTCCAAGTAGAGACAGCTGCAGCGTCCTCCCTAAGTCATGTCTTCTCTTGCTTCCCTTAGGCTGACCACATCCAGTTCCTCCTCCCTGTCCTCATATGACATGGTATCAGGTTTTCTTCCTCCACTTCACATCCTTCAGCACAACTCAAGATCATCAATGCTGCCATTGAACAGGCTGGCAGAGTGGGACACAGAATTCCAGTGGGGCCTGGACAGAGCAGATCAGGGTGAGAGGACTCAACCACTTTCCTGTCCCCCAAGAAGGTGGTCAGTGAGGACTCACATTGTACCAGGTCACTGCTGTGTCCCTAGTGCCAGCACAGAGGCATCATTTGCAGTTGTTGCTTCAGACACTGACCATCTACAAATGCAGCCTCAATTTGCCTGATATTTTTGAGCAGCCACTTCACACCAGGCTCATGTTGACTTTACTGTCAATTAAAACCTGAATTTTCCTCGTACTTTCTGCTGTTGTCTCTTGTCATTCTCTGAACTTGTGCCATGGATTTTCTAAACCAAAAGTACAATGTCTATATTTTTATTTGTTTTTGTTAGGTGTTGTCAAGTTGGGTCTGACTCATAGTGACCTTATGTACAACAAAATGAAACACTCCCTACCCTGTGCCATGCACATGATCTTTTTTATCCTTAAGTCCGTTTTTACACTGTGTCAACTCATCTAGTTGAGGGTCTTCCTTTTTTCGTTCACAGGCCATTCTCCCAAACATGATATCCTTTTCCATTAGTCCCTCCTGACTATATGTCCAAAATACGTAAGATTGAGTCTAGTCATCCTTGCTTCCAAGGGGCACTCTGGTTGTACTTCTTCTAGGATGGGTCTGTTGGTTCCTTTGGCAGTCTAAGGCATACCTAATATTTGTCTCTAGCACCGTAATTCAAAAGTATCAATTCTTCTACTTTCTCCCTTTTTTGCTGTCCAGCTTTCACAAGCATATGATTCAACTGGAAATATCATGCCATGAATCAGGCACACCTTCATCTTCAATGTGACATCTTTACTTTTCACACTCTAAAGAGGTCTTTTTCAATAGCTTTGCCTTTTGATTTCTTGACTGCTGCTTCCATGGGTGTGGATTATAGAACCAAGTAAAACACAATCTATATTCAGTCTATATTCAGTTTGTATTCTGTCAACCTGAAATTATACCAGGGGAGATATTTGTTTGGAAATGCAGAGAATTACTCTCAGAGGATACAGAAGACACAGGAAATGGGAAGGGCACCCAGAGAGGCATGCTGGGAGGGTGGCAAACAAAGGTGGGAATGAACTTCATTTTTTACTCTGTATCTTATTGTACTTTTAAATTTTGTGTTATATGAGTGTGTTGCCTATTTTTGAAAGTGGCAAAAAATAATAAACCTACAGAGAATTCAAGGATAACTTTTTTCTTTTTATCTTGATATTCTTTCAATCTTTCTTGCCTGAGCTGTTATAGGGAATCTCAGTTCACTTCCACATTCCTTAATTTTTTTTATTTCCACACTTGACCAAGAGTCTTTTTAGACTTTATTCCCCTAAAGTCCCCTGGAGCTAAATTTTAATTCCACATGTATACAGCATATTGATTTATGTGCCTTACATATATCTGCATTTTATATATAAAAGGAGTTCTACAAAGCTTACTCCTTAGTCAATAGAGGTTTAAGAATGCCTACATCTTAAGATTAAAAGTTAAATTAAAATTTAAAAGTTTTTAACATTTGAATTAAGCTTTTTCTCACTGTGACAAAATACCTGAGATAATCAGCTGAAAAAGAGGAAAGGTTTATTTGGGCTCAAGGTTTCAAAGGTTTCAGTCCATGGTTGCTTGGCCCAGAAGATTTTAGCCTGTTGTGAGGCAGGACATCATGGTGGAAATACAAGGCCGAGTACAAGGCTCATCTTCTGGCAGCCAGGAAGCAAAAAGAATGACAGAGAAATGGCCCAGGGTCCCAATATAGCCACCAAGGGCAGACCCCAAACGACTTAGCTGCATTCTCTATCTAGGTGCCCCTCCTAACATTTCCACTACTTTCCAACAGTGCCACCAGCTAGAGACCAAGCCTTCAGCCCATGAGCCTTTGACAAACATTCCACGTCCAAACTATAATATTTTTATAACTACTTTTGCTAAACAACTTCTAATATGACTTATTTACTTAGCAAACTGGTAATGCATCAAATTACATATGCAATTTGCAAAATACATAACTAAATAATAGCAAAGTGACCAGATTTTAAATCCCACAAAACTTATTTTTGGAAAATAAGCAAAATAATTGAAAAAATTAAATGAATTGTTTTTATGAATTAGTATTTTATTTGTTCATATTTAAATCAGTACATATATATATATACCATGTGCAATAATCAGATCAGGATACTTAATGATTCCATCTACTTAAACATTAAAAATTTTTGATTAACGTGTAACAATAATTGTGTATATTTAGGATGTATACAGTATGATTTTTAAAAATTGCATACAGTATGAGTTTCATTATGGGATTTTCATAAAATTACATCTTATTTTTTTTTTCAATACTGGGTGCTGAACCCAGGGCCTCGTGCTTGCATGCTTTGCAAGTGCTATACCACTGAGCTGCACCCCCAGCCCTTTTGAGACAGGGTCTCGCTAAATTATGCAGACTGCCTCTGGTCTTGAATTTGCAATCCTCCTGTCTCGGCCTCTGCCTCTGCCTCCGAAGTTGCTGGTATTGTAGGTGTGCGCCACCGCACCCAGCTTTGCATCCTATATTTCACACATTTTTCTCTCCCTCTTTAACCCCTTGTGTTGGTCCCCCTCCCACTGGTCCCATCTCATTTCCCCTCCTACTAGTCCCTTCCCCCTTCAGATGAGGCCCCTTGTATTTTCCAATCTTCTTGTTGTTGTTAGGTGCCGTCAAGTCGTTATCTGACTCATAGCAACCCTGTATACAGCAGGCAAAACACTATTGTCAGTGCTTCTCTGCTGTTCATAGGGTTTTCAATGGCAGATTGATTTTTGGGAGTCGGTTGCCAGCTCCTTCTCCCAAGCCTATAGCACCTGGTATTCCCAGGCGGTCTCCCATCCAAGTACTAACCAGGCTTGAACCTGCTTAGCTTCTGAGGATCTGACCAGATCTGATGCCACAGTGCTATGGCTGCAGGCCTTCAGTGATTAGTCCCTGCTTATCACCACACCATTGAGCAGGGCTGTGACTTGACTTACTTTTGGGTGGTGTTTCTCCTCCCCTAGAGGAGCCATTCCCCTCACTCTGTCTCACTGCCCATGTCTTTTGTTATTTGCATGCTGAGATTGTCCTCTTACTCACCCCCCTGCAACATCTGCTTTTGCTGAGTTTTTCTCTTTAGAATAAAGTCAATTTCGCCCTAATGTGCTTCCCCTGTCTCTGCCTCTCACAGAGGCTGCTTCTAATCTACCATCTTAACTGGAAGTCTCCTAAAATGAATTTCTTAAAAATTATGTTTAGAGACCAAAACTATAACTTTTGCTTGGTATGAGAAAACAACATTTAACCTACTAGCTGCTAGATATTCATTCAGACATTGCCAACATTTTCCACCTCAAACATATTGATGGATGGAATTAATTTTAATTAATTCTCCATATCCAAATGAAAAAGCACTGCAAATCAAACACAAACAATATCCACCAGGCAGCCAATGACTGCGAAAAGGCCCACACCTTCCACCTGTTTAAATGAAGCAGTCAATCAAGAGAAAGTAACAAAACTGTGGTATGTTTGGGATTCCTGTTTTCAAAAAGAAAAAAAAATGTACCAGTCATACCCACTATTTGCCATAGTTTATATCCCCAATTTTCATACACATTGTGTATTTTCTATGAGTTCTATGAGTCAGTGCTGCCCATGTTATACCCATGAACACAATTACACAAATGAAATACCAAGGAACAGGACATAGTGGTGCACACCGGTAATCCCAGTGACTAAGGAGGTGGAGGCAAGAGGATCACAAGTTTGGGCCCACAGGCAGCCTGCATAATTTAGCAAGACCCAGTCTCAAGATAAAAGATTAAGAAACTGGTTGAGGGTACAGCTCAATGGTAAAGTACTTGCAAAGTATGTGCAAGGCCCTGGATTCAGCCCCCAAGTACCAGAAAAAGAAAAAGAAGAAGGAAAGAAAGAAAGAGAGAGAGAGAGAAAGGAGAAAGGGAGAAAGGAAAGAAAGAAAGAATGAATGAATGAATGATGAAGGAAGGAAGAAATAGTAAGAGTCATATTTTGTCTGGTAAGGCTGAGTTTTGGAGGAACATAAAACACCGCAGTATCAGATTTTATTCTGTCCCCAAGGGCCAATTTTCACCCCAACCCCAGACTAAGAAAACATGCTATATTTTCCAAGCTACTAGCTATACTTACAAGCAGTTTGATTGCATGCTTTGGCATTTTCAAACTGGAACATTGTTGTTAGGTGCCATCCAGTGGGTCCAATTCATAGCAACCTTCATTGGGTTTTCAGTGACTGATTATTTTGGAATTGCTTTGCTACACCCTTCTCCTGTTTTTGTGGTGTCCTCAGAGAGTGTAATGCAGTCCTCTACCAACTGAGCTAAACCCCAGTCCAAACTGGAACATTGTGCAGGGAAACCCTAAGGCTACCTTGAGCAGGTCACTTCATTTCCCTAAATAGCAGGTTCTCTAACTGCTAAGCAATGCTAAACATGCCTACTTTGCAAGAGTTTTTCTAAAGCTCAGAGGTTATCTATAAAGTGCGGAGCTCACTGCCTACCTATCACATTGCATGCGTTTAGGAAAGGAACCTAAGTATACCTTATATGACCCATAAATGAGAAGAAAGGCACAGAACAAAAGAGATACACAATGCCTCTTTGTGTGCCAAGAACAATCTCCCTCTAGGCAAAATGCCCGTTCAGTTCTTTCTAATGTTAAACTTTCATCCTAGTGAATAGGATGATTTGGATTATCTCAGACTTTATTTAGAAACTATGGAGAATGAGAAGCAGAGGATAAACAACTTGAGGAAGAAAAATCTCTGAGCCTCTTTCCCTAGAGCGTCTTCTACTCCCCAGGGAGATGCTCACGGTTCTCAGAGTATCCTCCCCAGATGCTGCACTCCAGCCCCTGGCATCCTGGTGAAGCAGCCAGACTCCCGTGGGCTGTCCCTCCAGTCTGGCTATCCCAGCTGAGGTTTCCTAGGCTGCAAGGCAAGTCCTTCAAAAAGACAGGATTTCCTTAGCCTCAGCCTCTTCCAATCCTCAGCCCCTGGGAAATGCGTAGACTCTGGACACACCAACTCCGCACAACCTGACCCAGGATGACCATGGAGACAGCAGAGATCTGGAAACCCCTTGGCTGCTCCCAATCAGGTCTCTCACTCCAGGAAGGGGATCACGGTGGCTCCTCACCTGGGCGTCGCCCCTGCCACTAGGCCCACAGCAGTGTCAAGTCGCCATCTGCCTACAGGAAGCACACCAGCTACACCACCAGCAACAGCAATGCGCACGGCACCAGCAGCTAGAGCAGCAGCTTCCAGATCATCTTAGACACGCACCCTCTGCTCCTCTAGTGGAATGAGGCTCACACTACTCCAGGGTCTCAGCTTAAGTAATGTCTTGGCTACCTCCCAGCTCCACCCAGAGAGCAGGTGGGAAGGTGGAGTGGGTTGGGGATGCCTGCTCAGCAAGGCCAGCCGAGTCCAGGACTGCCCCGAGGTGGGAGTTGCAACACCCTTTCCAGAGCACCTAAACAGGCTTTCCTGTGCGTCTAAGGAAGATGTGTTGCAACAGGAGCAAAAGTCACAAATGAACTTGGCATGATAGTGCATGCCTGTAATCTCAGCACTCCAGAAGCTGAGTCATCTAGTGAGTCTGAGGCCAGCCTGGGCTACATAGGAGACCCTGTCTCAAAAAAACAATAAAATACAAAGCTATGGATTACTTAAAACTTGAGAGTACTACGCAGGTCGACAGGATTTGGGGTGACAAGAACGATTCTCTTTTAAAGTTGTCCTGAGGGCAAGTATTTTTCTAGGTTCTTCTGTGGCTTGGTGAAAAACAAAACATTGCAAGAAGCCAGGCTCCTTTCCTATGACCCCTTTAACTTTTCCAGGTCGCAGGGGATGGAAGCGAGGGCCTCAGCCATAGGCTCTACCAGTGAGCAGGACTCCAGCACACTCACCCCAACTTTTCATTTTTACTGGGTGATCCTAGAAACACATAGTTTGATACCAATACCACTCCCCCACATCACCACTGAATTATTGGGAAGGAATGTGTGGATTGTTAGTAGTAGAGTCACATCTTTCCTTTATAATCAATCAGCAGCACTTTTAAAAATAGCAGACATGAGAAGTAAAGGACATATAAGTACTATTCAGGCCCTGGGGCACATGTGACCTGGACATGGCCAATCAAAGAATTCTCATCCCCAAAGGCCTAAATGACAAGCTGAGGGAAGGACATGTGACCCCCGCCACTCAGCATCTTCCAAGGACTCACTAGTGCTGTTGGGGAAGTTTTCTTCTGCTTTGGGAAAACATAGAATGGAAGCAGTTTGTGGCCAGACCACCAACCACATGGAAAAGGCCTATCCGAGCTATGGGAGAACGAGTGGAGCAAGCAAGGAAAAGCAGAAACAAAAAGAGAGGAGACAAATGACCGGTAAGACTGGGCCACTGATGACTGCAGCTTCTGGGGCTTTCCTTACACTTCTCTGACACTGTATTAATCTGATCATCTGTGTTCAATTCTTTGCTTTGGGGGAGTTCAAAACTGCAAGTGGAATTTTCATCACTATCATCAGAGAGACCTACATGATGCAGTGCTTTTTAAATTTACTTTGTACAGTATCCATTAATAAAAATGAGGCTTTTATATTCATGTTAGTCTTATCCTGAATGTGCACATGATGTGTCATGGATCCAAGACCAATTTCTTATTGCAACATAGTAAACAAGTGTGCCCATCCCCCTTTGTCCTGGTCCCTACTCCCAGGGCAACACAGGACAAAGAGGGAGTTTTCATATTTAAGTGGCCAAACACTTAATAGGCAAGGAACGTAGAAAATTGTTTTTCCCAGATGATATAAAGCAGATGTCCTCCTCCTTTCTTAAAAGAGTCTCTGCTTATTCTAGCTCCCTGGTGTACACACACACACACACACACACACACACACATACACACACACACACGCACACACACAAAAGCCCAGCAAACAAACAAACGACTCTCCAAAAGGCAGAGACCTCATGGGTCCCCTAGTGAGCTCTGCTAGGCATAGACAATACCTAGGAAGATGCTTACATTAGAAATAAGGGACAGTCTCAACAAACTGAGGTACATCTATGTTCCCATCAAAACACACTAGAAAAGGAACAGCAAAATGAACTCATGTAAGCAAAAGAAAGAAAAAACAACAGCAGAAATCAGTGCAACTGTAAATAGAGAAAAATCACTAAAGATATTTTGTTCTTTGAATAAAATCAATAGTTTTTGAAAGATTAACAAAAATAAGAATAAATAATACAAATCACAACTGCTGGGAATCAAATGAAGAGTGTCACTACAAATCAAGCAATAACTGAAAAGATAGGAGGGAAATACAACTTCATGCTCACAATTTAGACCACTGAGAAGCAATCTAATTCTTAAAGTCACAAACTACTTAGACTGACTACTTAGACAATGTGACTATCCTATAATCATTTTTAAAACTGAACAATTTTAAATCACTTGAAAAAAATCTACAGGTCCAAGTGCTCTGGCTTCTTTAAATTTTGGAGAAGTTGCAAACAAAATTACCCTACCAGAAAGCACCCCCTTGGTTCCCTGGGTGAGGTAGGATGGGAGTCAGGGGGAAGTGATTACAAAGGGGTCCAGTGGCTATATTAGATCCCCTGATGTGGTTATAGTTGTACAGTACTAGCCATATGTTAAATCCTATATAGAGTACATTTCAAAGATGTGCAGGATACTGTATATAAATTCTTAGTAAATGTGTTAGAAATAATTGGATAATGTTTACTAAATCTGCCTTGAAATAACCATGTGTGACTGAGGTCTCCTGTGACTTCCTGGCACGTCCAGTATTGAGCAGACTAATCCTAAAGCTGCAGCTTCTGGTAACTCCTCTCACCAGTTGTCCCCTTACACAACTCCAACTTGCCTTGAGTCCAGGGCTGGTCCAATGAACCATTTCCTTCCCATTTCAAAGGGCCTTTCAAGATAACAATTGGGGGTTGGAGTGGAGCTTAGTGGTAGAGAGCTTGCTGAGCATGAGCAAGGACAGGGGTCTTTAGGACATGCCTGAGTTGCAAATGGGATTAGGAGCCCTTACAAAAGGGCTTAGTGAAGGGAGTTGCCTCTCTCCCCAGCAATGAGAACAAAACATTTAGAAAATACATGAGGTCAGGGCAAAATAAACATATTTTTTAGTTACCCTGTGAACACTGGATTTACAGCTCTTGACTGACCTTGGCAGCATGAACTTTAACATAAACCTATTTTTTTCCACTTAGTCTGCTGACAGAAAACACAAGGGGAGAAAAATGGAATGTTTGGCATTTTCTATGGCATTTTAAAAATTAATCATTGCATGTCATAGACAAATACCATCCAGATGAACTTTTAATGATCCTTTTGATTTACAGATGCCTCTTCTGTCCTGAATTAACGGAATAGTAGAGCAAGCTGATTGCATGACTTTGCCTTCATCCCCGTCCCATTCAGTCTGTTAGTTCCATTCACAACACTCTGGAGGCAAAGAGTACTTACCTCACATACTCGCAACACGCCTCTAACCCCAGCAGGGACAATGCCAGGCAAGCACTGGGGATTCCACAATAAAAACAAAAATGCCCCATTCCTGACCTCGTGCTCTTCATTGGCCTCCAGTTCCTTCTTGGAGGTACAGATCATGCATTGCCCACAAAGGGCTTCAATAGTTCTCTACTTTCATGTCACATGATATACGTTGTGTTTTGCCTCATCCTAGTATCATCTCAAGCTTTTTGTTTTTATATCAGGTTGGTCTAATCAGTAAATCATAACTCACATTTTCATCACTGGTCATGCAAGAACACTCTCCTTTTTTATAATTGTTACATTCTATAGTCATGGTGCACCCACATTCCCCAATCCATGCTAAGCAATCATGATAATATTGCTGTGGCATGTCTAATGGGCATCTTTTCATGAATTGGTCTTCTGGCAAAATGAATACTATCTTCTATGCACATATATCTAAGCGCAGAGAAACAGCATGTGTTATGGCTCATGCTCTAGGACATATCAATGTGTGTGCATTTACTCCAGTGTTTCTACCTGCTGTACCTCCTGTTGTACCTCTAGCAGGTGACACCTTCCCTGTTTCCTGTGGATAGCTTAGGGGTGGCCTCCATTGTGACCAGCTACTAGTCTATAGTTTTGTGTGTGTGTGTGTGGTGGGCTCCAGAAAGATTATAAATTGCTTGTGAACAAGGACTCTGGTATTCATCTGTTAATCTGGATGTCCTGTGAAAGCCTACGGATGACTACCTCTGTAACATGCTAAATTTAAAAAGATTATAGAGCCAAGCAAAGCAAAATCATGGACAACCTCAATCTTTTCTCCATTTATTGCGAAGTTGCGTACTGACCCAGTCGTAAGGATTTTTGTTTTGTTGATGTTCAGTCACAATCCATACTGAAGGCTGTGATCTTTGATCTTCATCAGTAAATGTTTTAAATCCTCTGCATTTTCAGCCAGCAGAGTTGTATCATCTGCATAATGCAGGTTGTTAATGAGTCTTCCTCCAATCCTGATGCCACATTCTTCCTCATAATTGTAATACCGGTAAGGAGTTACCAGTGGTGTGTTTCTGAGCTGAGTTTAATCCAGATTTTATGCCTCAGAAGCTTTGGGACCTTGAAATTTTATATCAAGTTGCCTCGGGCATCACTTCATCTATACAGGTAAAAAATATCACCTGCCTTAGTGGCTGTTACAAGGAATAAGTGAGGTAACTGTACTAAGCTCCCCAGGACAGCAAATCAATATTACAGGATGGATATAAATGAAGGATGACATGAGTCCTCACACTGCTTCAATTTGCTGTCATTTCTGCCAGTCCACTATTCTATGGGAGTGCAAGCCTAGCATACTGAGCCTAGGAGGTAGGGTCATTCCAAATATTTCTTTGTATCTGGTAGTTACACAGCAATTTGCCTTCTATGAAATACTCCATACAGTTTAGTTATTACTGTTTAAACGTTTTTGTTCCTCCAAGAATTCATGTTGAAATTTAATTCCCAATGTGACAATAGTAAGGGGCATGGCCTTTAGGACATGCCTGAGTTGCAAATGGGATTAGGAGCCCTTACAAAAGGACTTAGTGAAGGGAGTTGCCTCTCTTGTTCTTCCATCCCTTCCACCAGGAAGGGACACAATGTTCCTACCCTCTGCAGGACACAGCAATAATGCACCTTCTTAGAGGCAGAGATCAGCCCTCACCAGCCACCAATCCTGCTGGTTCCTTGACGTTGTACTTCCCAGCCTCCAAAACTGTGGAACCAAATGTCTATTGCTTATAAGTTAGTTTGTGATATTCTGTTAAAGCAGCACAAATAGACAGAGATATATTCTAAGTATTTACTATAATTCTTTGGTTAGATTTTGTTAACCTAGATTTTATGCATATATGCTTAAGTATTTAAAAATGTTTTTCATTCAAGAAAGCAGTATGTGTTAACATGTTTTTGCAAGACACGTGGGACGCTTTCATTTATTATGCACTGCATGTCGAATGGAAAATCATATCAAAAAGTCTCTGATGAGTCATCGGTCTCTGTGCATGAAAGACTGCTGTACTTTGTTTTCTAATTCTCCCACCACTGGCCTGAAAACTCCAAGTGCTCCTTTCAGTCATGTTTACTCTTCCAGACTTTAAAATAAGAGGAGTCTGCATCCTGTAAAAGAGTAACAGTATAATAAATCAGTGCCTCCTCCTTTTTACCTCAGTTTTTGACAATTAAGTACTCTGTTATGACGGACTATATCAATACAATTCATTGTTAAGAATCCTTACAAACCTTGGAGAAATCTTAAACTAGAATTAAAACATCATAAGCAAAATTCTACATCAACACCAAATATTTCCAATGGCTTACAGTTGTTGTTGTCGTTAGATGCTGTTGAGTTGAGTCTGACTCATAGGGACCCTGTGTACAACTCCAATGGTTTGTTGTTGTTAGGTGCTGTTAAGTCAAGTCCGACTCATAGTGACCCTATGTATAGCAGATCAAAACACTTCCCGATTCTGTGCCAGGCACATGATCTTATTTATGTTTAAGCCCATTGTTGCAGACTCTGTGCCAATCCATCTGGTGGGGTGTTTTCCTTTTTTTTTTTTTTTTTTTGCTAACC
This sequence comes from Pedetes capensis, assembly GCA_007922755.1. Lineage (NCBI taxonomy): Eukaryota > Metazoa > Chordata > Mammalia > Rodentia > Pedetidae > Pedetes > Pedetes capensis. The sequence continues at coordinate 99,278 of VMDO01006382.1, forward strand.
TGCCACTCTCCCAAACATGATGTCTTTCTCCAGGGATTGGCCTCTCCTGTCCACATGTCTGAAATATGTAAGACGCACTCTAGCCATCCTTGCTTCCAAGAAGTACTCTGGTTTCACTTCTAGGACAAATCTGTTGGTTCTTTTGGCAGTCCGTGGTATATTCAATAGTCATTTCCAGCACCACAATTCATAAGCATCAATTCTTTTCCTGCCTCCCTTGTTCAATGTCCAGCTTTCACAACCATATGATGCGACTGAAAATACCATGCCATGAGTCAGATGCACTTTCATCTTCAATGTGACATCTTTACTTTTCAATACGCTAATGAGATCTTTTGTCACAGATTTTCTTGACTGCTGCTTCCATGGGTGTTGATTATTAAGCCAAGCCAAGCAAAATCTTGGACAACCTCTATCTTTTCTCCATTTATCATGAAGTTGCATACTGACCCAGTTGTAAGGATTTTTGTTTCGTTGATGTTCAGTCACAATCCATATTGAAGGCTATGATCTTTGATCTTCATCAGTAAATGTTTTAGATCCTCTTCATTTTCAGCAAACAGAGTTGTATCATCTGCATAATGCAGGTTGTTAATGAGTCTTCCTCCAATCCTGATGTCACATTTTTCCTCATAAAGTCCAGCTTTATGGATTATTTGCTCAGCATATAAATTGAAGAGATAGGGTGAAAGTGTACAGCCCCGATGCACACCTTTCTCAACTTTAAACCAGGCAGTGTTTCCTTATTCTATTCGAACCACTGCCTCCTGGTTCACATACAGATTCCTCATGAGTACAATTAGGTGCTCTGGTATTCCCATTTTTCGAAGTGTTATCCATAATTTGTTATGATCCACACAGTCAAATGCCTTTGCAAAGTCAATAAAACATAGATAGAAATCTTTCTGATATTCTGTGCTTTCGGCTAATATCCAACTGACATCAGCAGTAAGGTCCCTGGTTCCCGGCCCTCTTTTGAAATCGGCTTGATTTTCCAGCAATTCCCTATCTATATACTGCTGCAGTCGCTTTTGAATGATGTTTAGTAAAATTTTGCTTGGGTGTGATATTAATCATATTGTCTGATAGTTTCCACATTCAGTTGCCTGCAGCCATAGCACTGTGGCATCCAATCCCAAAAGATTTCCTTGTGGGATGGTCCCAGGTTACAGGAAAGTTGCTGAAAGGCAAGAGGGAGTGAGCAGGACACATCTGCTTTTGCAGCTCCCTGTGGGGAGGGGAACTGGAACCCTCATCCAAAGAGGTACACAGGACAGCCCTGGCCATCAGACAGGCAGTTCTGCAAAACTAAGTGCACAGTCCTTGAAGCTCTTGGATGCTTCCAGGAATTTGGTGAGACAAAAGCGGGTGGGGGGTCAACATTGGAGAAATGATTCTTTTTCCCACACTCCATGTCTTCTTCGAGGGCCATGACCATACTAGACTGAAAAGGAACCTATTGTGTGATACTGAGCTACCTCAGGGGACCTTTAAACAAAGAATTATCACCTGTGGAGAGCCTGAGGGGTAACCTGCTACAACTCCAGAGTCCCAGCTAGCAGGCAGTTACAGAGATGGGGGAGGAGGGACCTTGACAGACTGGCAAGCAGGAAGCTCAGGAAAGTTGCTAGGATACAACCCCCACCCCCCAGGGAAAGGAGACAAATCCATCTCTTCAAGGGAACTTCTGGAGACTGCTGAGCTGTGGACAGGTAAGAAGACTCTTTAACTGACTACCACATCCACCTAAAAGACTCTGA
>VMDO01006383.1:0-40468 GCA_007922755.1 Pedetes capensis
TGTTCTGAATAAAAGATACAATAAATCAAAAATAAATTACAGTAGATAGAAAAGCCAGTAGATTGGGCCAGACAAAAGAGGGAATATCAGGAATATCATGGTTGAAGAATTAATTAAATAAGGCACAAAGTAAAAATAAAGAAATATGACCACAATTTCCATCAAGTATGGCACAATATGACAAGGCAAATCCAAAGGATACATGATGAATAAGAAGAAATTAAAAGTAAAATCAAAGGCTTAGGAAAATACATTCAATAAAATATCAACATTTTCCAATTCTAGGAGAAAGAACAGACATCCAAATAAGAGGTATCCAGAAACCCAAATAAACTTGACCAAATAGTATCTGCACATCACATTAGAGTTGGAATAATCAATCTCCAAAGCAAAGAAACAATACAAGAGGCTGGAAGAGAAACACAGCAAGTCAGTTACAAAGGCAAACCCATCAGAATAACATTAAGCCTCTCATAGTAATCATAAAAGCAAGGAAAGCATGGGATGATATACTTCAAATCTTGAAAACTAATAACTGTCAACCAAAATGATATACCTAGCAAAATTACTCTTTAAAATAGATCTAGAAATTAAGACTTTCCAAGTTAAACACAATCTTAAGTAATTTGTTACCACCAAACCAACACTAAAGAGGATGCTCAAGGAAATCCTACATACAGAAGAAGAAAGAAAAAACTCAATGTAAAATGAAAAGAATAAATAAAATCCATGAGAAGAATGCTTTAACAAATGGAAGCTAAGAATGAAGAAAGTCCTTCCAAATTCATATACTCAAATAAGAACAGGTGACAAAGTAAAGAATAAGCAACACTGAAACCTACTAGACACACAAACAACAAAATCATGCAAAACACTAAATTCTTCCCAATAATAACTCTAAATAATAATAGTCTTAACTCCCCCTTAAAAGCAATCAGTTAGCCAATCAGATCAAGAAAGACAATTTCTCCATTTGCAGTATGGAAGAGATCCACCTCATTCAAAAACATTATACCAAGCCTGAACTTGAGGAGGCCAAGAAACAAAAACAAAACAAAACAAACAAACAAACAAACAAAACCCAGCAGGAATAGATGAAATGATATCTTAAAACCTTTCTTCAATCCTAAATTAATTGGAAGGGACAAAGAAGTCCACTGACTTTTTATTTTTATTCATTTATTTATTTTTATTTTTAAATTTTTTAATTTTTATTTTTTTGGTGATACTTGGGGCTATACCCAGGGCCATGTACTTGCATGCTTTGCAAGTGCTGTACCACTGACCTGCACATTTAGCCCCCCCTTTTTTTTAAATTTTGAGTCAGGGTCTCTCTAAATTATTCAGACTGCCTCTGGTATCGAAACTGCAATTCTCCTGCATTTGCCTCCTGAGTTGCTGGAATTACAAGCATGAGGCCACTGAATACTAATAAAGGGAACAATCAACCAAAAGGATAAATCAATAGTAAATATTTGTTCATTGAACACCTGCACACCTAATTTCTTAAGATAAATATTACGGTTCATAAAGTACATAAAGGTCCAGATAAAATAATTATGGGTAACTTCAATTTCCCACTGACTTAGATAGACCATTATAACAAAAATATCAGTAAAGAAGCCATGGACTTAAACAATATCTGAGATCAATCTGTGGAGTGGAATATTGTGTAGGTGTCTTTATTTTAATTGGTCTATGCTATTGTTAAAAGCCATGACTTCTTTGTTGGAACTTTTTATAAAATAGACTCCATTTTAGTTAAAAGAACTAGTCTAAAAAATCACACAAAAATTGAAATCATTCCTTGTATCTTATCAGATCTCAATTGAATAAAACTAGAAATCATTAGCAAGAGAAACTGTACAAATATTACAAATACATAGAAATTAAATAACACATTTTGATCAATAGATAACTGAAGAAATCAGAAATGAGAATAAAATTTTTCTATACTCAAATAAAAATGAAAATACATTTCAAAACCATTGTTGTTGTTGTTGTTGTGTGGTTAGGTGCCATTGAGTTGGGTCTGCCTCATAGTGACCCTTTGTACAATAGCATGCATGAAACACTCCCTAACACTGGGCTAGTCACATGATCTTTTTTATGTTTAAGCCCATTGTTGCAGACACTGTTTCAACCCAACTAGTTGTGCATCTTCCTTTTCATTGTTGTTGTGCCCCTCCTTCACACATTATTTCCTTTTTCAGGGATTGGTCCCACCTGAACAACATGCCCAAAATATGTAAGACACAGTATAGCCATCCTTGCTTCCAAGGAACACTTTGGTTGCACTTCTTCTTGGATGGATTTGGTAATTATTTTGGCAGTCCATGGTATATTAAATATTCATTCCTAGCACCACAATTCAAAAGTATCTCCATTATTCTAAGCTTTCCCAAACTTTGTGATACAGCAAAGCCTGTTCTGGAAGGGAAACTGATAGCTACAAGCACCTTCATCAAAAAGACAGAGAAAGCTCAAATAAATAATAATATATTTTAAGGCATTAGAAAACAACAGTAATTCAACACCAAAACTAGCAAACAAAAAGATATAACTAAGATCAATGCAGAAATCAATGAAATATAAACTGAAAAAAACAAAAAACGACAAAATATCAATGAAGGCAAGAGTTTGTTTTTTAAAAAATATAAATTAAATTGACAAATCCTCAGGCAAACTAACAAAAACAGAGAGGGAGAGAGAGAATGAAAGAGAGAGAATGCAAATTTATAAAATTAACAGTGAAAAATGGGTCATAACAATAGAAACCAATGAAACATAGAGAATTATCAGAGATTATTTGGAGAACTTGTACTCCCAAAGAAAGAACAGAAGAAATGGATAAATTCCTTAACACTTAAGACCAAAACTACCAAAACTAAGTCCAGAGGATATAAATAATTCAAACAGATCTATAATAAGTAGTGGGAGAAGGACCCAGCAACCCACTCCCAAAATCAATCTGTCATTGAAAACCCTATGAACAGCAGAGAACTGACAATAGTGTTTTGCCCGTTGTACATAGGGTCACTATGAGTTGGATACATACTCGATGGCACCTAACAACAACAACAACATAACAAGTAATGAAACTGAGGCAGTAATAAATAATTTTCCGATAATATCACTAAAAATACCCAGGCCCTGATGGTTCATAGCCAATTTCTATCAAAGTTTTAAAGAATAATTAATACCTATATTCTTCAAGGGCTGGGATTTAGCTCAGTTGGTAGAGTGCTGTGCTGCAGTCTCTGAGGTTCCGGGTTGGATTCTCAGCACTGCAAAAATGGGAGAAGGGCCTGGCAATCCACTCCCAAGGCAATCCCGAAACAGTCAGCCATTGAAAACCCTGTGAGGGTCGCTAGGAGTCGGATACTGACTCGATGGCACCTAACAACAGCAACAACATATTCTTCAAACTAGTCTATAAAATATAAAGGGAAGGTATACTTCCAAAATCAATCTATGAAGCCAATATCACCCGGATACAAAGCCAGATAAGGATGCAACAAAAATTGAAAACTATAGAAGTTTCTTTGATGAGCATGGATGCAAAAATCCTTAATAAAATACTTGCAAATTGAATACAGAAACACATAAAAGAATCATACACCATACCCAAGTGGCCTCCACTTCCCAGAGGCAAAGCTGATTCAACATATGCAAATGAAAAATGTAATGCAATACATCAATAGGCTGACTTAGTGACAGAAATCATATCTCCATCTCAGTAGATGCAGAAAAATGCCTTGACAAATTCAACATCTCTTCACGGTAGAACTCCTGTAGAAACTGGGACTGGAAGGAACATACTTTATCATCATAAAGGCTATATGAGACAAACCTATAGCCAATATTGTACTAAATGTGAAAAAACTGAAAGCATTACTTCTAAATTCAGGAACAAGACAAGAATGTCTAATCTCCCCACCCTTATTCAATATAGTGATTGAAGTTCTAGCCAGACCAATAAGGCAAGAGAAAATAAAAGGGATACAAATAGGGAACAAAGAGATCAAATTATCCCTATTTACAGATGATATGATCTGATAAAAAGACTATAAAGTCTCCACCAGAAAACTCTTAGAGCTAATTTGTTCCTTTAACAAAGTAGTAGGATACAAAATAAATGCTCAAATACTGTTGCATTCCTATATACCAATAATGAACAAAAGAGAAATAAAACAAGAATCCCAATCAAAATAGCCCATAAAAATTAAATATTTAGGAATTAATATAACCAAAGATCCTAAAGACCTCTACAACACAAACATCATAACACTAAAGAAATTAATTGAACAAGATAAAAGTTGGAGACACTTCCCTTGTTTGTGGATCAGAAGAACTACTGTTATGAAAATGGCTATACTATCAAAAGCCATCTACAGATTCAATGCAATCCTTATTAATATTCCCATAATATACTGTATAGAAATAAAATAATCCTAAAATTCATATGGGGCTGGGATTTGGCTCAGTGGGTAGAGTGCTGCGCTGCAGTCTCTGAGGTCCCGAGTTCAATTCCCAGCACCGCAAAAATGGGAGAAGGGCCTGGCAATCCACTCCCAAGGCAATCCCGAAATACTCAGCCATTGAAAACCCTATGAGGGTTGCTATGAGTCGGATACCGACTCGATGGCACCTAACAACAACAACAAACAAAATTCATATGCAAGCATGAAAGACCCCATATAGCTAAAACAATCCTAGGTGGTAAAAACAGTGCAGGGGGCATACAGTAGCTGACTTCAAGCTATACTACAGGATCATAGTAACAAAAACAGGTTGGAGCTAGGACCAAAATGGGCATGACAATCAATAGTACAAAATAAAAGACCCAGATATACACCCAAACAAACAGCTACAGCCACCTGATTTTTGACAAAGACGTCCATGGTATACACTGGAGAAAAGACAGTTTCTTCAACAATGGTGCTAGGAAAACTGGAAATCCATTTGTATAATAAGGAAAATCGACCTGCGTCTCTCATCTTGTATGTAAATCAATTCAAAATTGAGCAGGGATTTCCACGCAAAAAAAGGAAACTGGGAATTACTAAAACAGATGTAAGGAACAAACTTAAACACACAAAACATGTGGGATGCAGCAGAAAACCCAGTACTTGGAGAAAAAAAAATAAAACAAATAGAATGGAGGAAATATTAAAGATTAGTGGGGATGTAAATTAAATTATTTAACTAGGAAAAATCAAGTAAACTAAATGTCGATTGTATGAACAGATCAATTGAAATTATTCCTCAACTGAATAAATAAAAAAGGCAGAAAAATTGCAGTGACTCCGATTGCTAAAGTCAGAAATGAAAGAGATGACATTACTACTGCAATCAGAGAATAAAAAAATTCATTAAGATATTCTGAAAAAATTATACAACATAAAAGAGATGCATACATTTCTGAAAAAAATATACACTACAAAAATTTAACTCAAAAGTTGTGCCAAATACTATACTGTAATTACCTTTAAAGAAATGTATAAAAATAACATGTATTTCCCTTTAGAAATGGTAGAGTTGCTGGTATTAAACTTAGTGTCCCTGCTGATAAAAGTATATATATAATCCTAGGCATATAATGGTCTGGGATTTAACTCAGTTGGTGGAGTGCTGCACTGCAGTCTCTGAGGTCCCAAGTTCAATTCCCAGCACTGCAAAAATGGGAGAAGGACCTGGCAATCCACTCCCAAGGCAATCCCAAAACAGCCATTGAAAACCCTATGAGGGTCGCTATGAGTCAGATACCGACTCGACGACACCTAACAACAACAGCCTAACAAGGCATATAATAGAAAATAAGATAAATTTGTTATAGAGTATACAAAGGAGTCAAAACATGATAGGATGTAATTCATAATAAATGAATCTCAGTGAAGAGATACTTACTCAAATATTGTTATAGTTTGGATATGAACTGTTCCTTAAAATGGGCTGTAAATATGGAAAGCTTGGCGGCCAACTGGGGGTGCCACTGAGGTGATAGGATTACGAGTGCAATAACTTCCCTGGTAGGTTAATTCATTGATGAGTACATAGCAAAATGAGCTCATAGGAGGTGGGGCTTAGAAGGAGGAAGTAGGTCACTGGTGGCATGACTTTGAAGGGTATATTTCCTCCCTAGAGGCTTTCTCACTCCATCTGTTTACTTTCTTGCTGCTGTGTCCTGAGCAAATCTATTCCACCACATGCTCCCCACTACAAAGTTGTACCACGCTACAGCCCAGGAACAACAAAGCCAAATAAATGTGGACTTAGGCTTCTGAAACTTGGACCCAGAATAAATCTCTCCTCCTTCAAATTGTTTCCTTCATGTATTTTGTCACAGCAATGAAGGACTATCATGTATACTTTCCCAAAGAAGACGGCTGCTATATTTTCTAATACAGTGCTTTCCATTTGGATCTTCTGATCTCTATCTTGACAATGGTCACAAACTCTAGCCTTCTCCTGACAGAAAATTTCAGGGACTTGGCTGTGGAGGTTTATAGTGTGCCTTTCACAGAGAATTCTCTTTTTTTGGATGGATAGCTTCATACCTAAATGTCTGGGAATGGCCTGGTGTCCCTCTCACAGGAAACTTGTTTATACAGTCAGATACTTTTCTGGTTCTTACTTGATTTGGGTCCAGGTTTTTCTTATCAAAACAGCTTACTCTGAGACCCCCAACTGGAAAGGAAGTGAAATTGTAGTGGATCTCTCAGGTAAGAAACAATGATGAGGTGAAACTGAAGTGCAGGAAACAGAAAAATCTTCCAGATCCCAGAGAGCCATTAGGAATGTTGACAGGAGGCCCAGAGTTTAGCCAGGTTAGGAGACAGGGGATCTGTGTGACCAGGACTTTTGAAAGGTCAGTGTTCATTATTGCTTACTCTTCACTATAAACTTTGTGGATTGCCTCATGTAGAGAAATGTCATGTGCGAGAAGAAGGTAACTTATTACAAGATTCTGTTGTTGACCATTAGGTTTTATCATAGTCAGCAGCTGTGAGGTTTGTGGGTTTGTGGGTAAGTGGGTTGAACAGCAAGCCAGCTACCTTGTAAACAACCACAAAAGGAAAGGAAGTTTTAACTAGCAGGGTATGACTGCGTTTTAAATCACTTACGTCAGGTGCTGAATTAACCACTTCATAAAAGAAATTTATCACAACTCCTCAGCCCATTATGCAACAGGATTTTGTGGTAGACAATAATAAACTCTTTGAGGAAGAACTTGCTAGCTACCAGTAGGGAGGATAGACAGTAGACAGCTTTGGTTTTCTCCTCTTATTATTCCTTACCTTAAAATGTATGGTTTAATAAAAGTTCCCTTGGTTTCTCATAAAATTAAGTTTTCTGTCATCATAAAATATAATTAGCAAGATATATTTATACATATATTACATTACATCTTTGGCTACAGTTTATGTTAAGTTGGCAAACTGTTACATATAATAACCTAGATTTTGGACTTGACTTTATAGTTGATATAATAGATGGATGACAGTGATCAAGTACCAGAATCCCTCTAGTTTATTTTTAAGAAAATTATGAATAAAAACTAAAAACAAGAGTATTGGCAAGGTTATGGATGTTTTGGAATGCTTGACTACATTTGCTACGAAAGTAAATTGGTCAGCCATTATGGAAAACAACATGAACATACCCAGAAAAATTAAATAGAATTCCTATATTATCCAGCAATCCCATTCTTGGGTATAAATGCAAAAGAATTATAATCAGGATTTCAAAGAAATATATGCAGCCCTATGTTCATTACATCCTTGTTTACAATTATGAAGATACAGAAACAATCCAAATGTCTATTTGAAAGAAAATGTATAAATAAAAGGTGGTGTATACATGTGTTGGAATATTACTAGGACTTGAAAAGATGGATAGCCAACTCTGACAAGACAAATGGACTTGGAAGACATTACACTAAATGAAGTCAAACACAGATGGATAAATGCTGCATGTTTCCACATATGTAAAGTATCTGAAATATTCAAACTACCTGGGAGCCATGTTGTACTCTGGTAATCTCAGCAACTCGGGAGGCGGAGGCAGGAGGATGTTAAATTAGAAGTGAGAGGCAGTCTGTGCAACTTTATGAGACCATGTCTCAAAATAAAAACTAAAAAAGGGACTGGGGTTGCAGCTCATGATAAAACATTTGCTTAGCATGTGTGAGGCCCTGGGTTCAACCTCTCAGTACTGTAAAAAGAACAAAAGTAAAATAAAATAAAAGTCAAATTTATAGAAGCAGATAACAACAATGGTTTCACAGAGTTGAGAACTAGAAAAAAATGAGGAGTTGTTGTTCAATGCATACAAAGTTACACAAGATAAATAAGTTCTAGAGATCTTTTCCACAATATAGTTTCTATAATTAACACCATAATATGGTGCACTTGGGCTGGGATTTAGCTCAGTTGGTAGAGCGCTGCACTGCAGTCTCTGAGGTCCTCAGTTCAATTCCCAGCACCACAAAAATGGGAGAAGGGCCTGGCAATCCACTCCCAAGGCAATCCTGAAACAGCCATTGAAAACCCTATGAGGGTCGCTATGAGTCAGATACCTACTCGACGGCACCTAACAACAACAGCAACATGGTGCACTCAAAAGTATGTTAGGTCCCCCCCTCCTCACAAACAGAAGCAAAAGGACACAAAAATATTTTTGAAAGTGATTGATATGCTTATTATTTAATGTGGTCATAGTATTATAGGCATATGCATGTGTACAAACTCATCAAATTATGTATAGTAAACATGTGCAGTCTCTTAATATATCTGTTGCCCCTCAATAAAATTACACACAAAAAATTGTTTAACAGGAAAGTTAGAGGGAGCCATATGGGGTGTGGTTGTGCGTGCCTGTAAGCCCAGCTACTTGGGAGGTTATATGCCATCATGGGCAACTTAGAAAGAAAAGAAAATAAAGAAAACAAAACAAAGAAACAAAAACTCATTGAGGATGTCAAAAAATATTGATGATTTCTTCATTTTCAATTGCTTTGATGGATTTTATTTATTTACTTTTGTCTTTGTCAAACATAAGACATTTGATAACTTGATTTTTTTTTTTTTTTTTTTTTTTTGGTACTGGGAGATTGAACTCAGGGCACTCAACTATTGAGCTACACTCCTTGCTCCTCCCTTTGTAAAACATGTTATTTTGAGGCAAAATCTTGCTGAGTTGTTCAGGCTGCCTCTGGCCTTGAACTTTCAATACTCCTGCCACAGCCTCATAAGTCACTAGGATTACAAGGACACACCATGCCACCCTGCTCTTACAATTCATTTTTATCATTTAGTGCAATTATTTATTCTTCAAACATATTTGCAAGAATCAACTAGCTATTTACCTATGCACACCTGACTGCAAATGAAAAAGATTCTTGACAGAATTTTACTTTTATTAACTTTTAATATAAGTACACTTACATTTATTTAACTGGTACATAATAGGTAATAAAGGGAAAAATGACAGAAATATGAATGAATGAATGACTGGAAATATGAAAAGATTCATAGATGTATAGATGAAAGATGTATAGAAAGTTAGAAAAGTGGATGAAAAATATTATTTTGATAACTTTTTATTAATGTAATATTTTGGCATCTACAACTAGTCCAATTAAATTATGCTGCCAATTTCTAATTTAATTTTTTGTTTGTTTTTTTAAGATAAAGTCTTCCTACATAGTCCATACTATATTCACACTTGCCATCCTCTTGCCTCAGCTCCCAAGGGTGCAATTACAACCATGTGCCATTGTGCCCCATATTTTATTACCCTTAAATATTGCATTTAGTCACTGAAAATAATTGATGTATACACACACCTCTGAAGACAATGTTGAAATTAATATATCATTAGCATGCTATGAATTTGGAAATGCAATTATCATTTGAAAGAGAAAATGAAAATTTCTAAGAATTCTTTCATCCTGTAAGAATAATGGTTATAGAGAATCACAATGAAGATCAAAAAGCCAAAAATCATATTTGAGAAATAAAAGTTATTAATTTTTTTAAAAAATTAAACCCACATTTTCAATAATACAACATATACAAATTTCTACATTAAATCTCCATTAAAATTTGCTTCACACACACTTTTCTGTACAGGCTCATGTGTATATTTTGCATTACTGAATGGTTCTTTGCACATGATAGACAAGTCCTCTGTTACTGAGCTGCACACCCAACTCATTATTCTTAATTTTTTTTTATTTTGAGGCAAGGTCTTTTTAAGTTGTGCATGCTGCCTCTGATCATTAGCTTGTGATCCTCCTGACTCAGACTCTGAATGCTGAGCTACTGGGATTACAGGCATTCACCACAGAGTCAGGGTATACAGATGGTTTTGATTCCTTCCAATCATAGAACATATTTCCCTCATCTTCTCCAGTATCATCATACCTTATTATTGTTTTTATTATGATGTTCTATTAATTATAACCTTAATATCATCAAATGTTAAACTTGTAGAAAGTATTTAGTACTCATGGATGAACCTGACATTTTAAAATTAAAATTATATTTTAATTCTGGAAATTGAAGCATTTCTAAGTGAGGACTTTTAAGGTTGTCTTGTTATAATATATGGACATTTTCAAATATACTTGCTTGTTTATAGGCTTTCCCTTAGGCCTTTTAATGTGACAGACATTTTAAACCTCAAATATAGTATATAGTGTTTTGGTAAACAAAATTTTCATCTTCAGAACTTTATCATGAGAATAATGGAAAAATAATGACAATCCAATATAGTTTTAGACTTCCAGCAGAATTTGTGCTTTGGCTGACAAGGTCATGATTTAAATGACCAAAAATAAGAGTCACAGGTTTAGCAATGTGAAAGGACTAAAGAAATGTGTAGTCAGCCAGATATGAAATCTTCTTTGAGGGACAGAGAGAACATATGACAATGTCAAATATAAAGTGAATTTCACCATATAACTTCATTTCTGCCACCTTATCCTTGTCATATCACAGCCACCAACCACCATCACTCATACTGAATTGTTCTCTCTTTGAGGTTATAACTCCTTCTATCAATCTGCTCTTGGAAAAATTCTCGTTTAACCCTTTTTTTACATGCTGTTTCTTTTTATTTCCACATTATCCATTACTCGGAATATTTCTGAAGGAAAATGAACTGTCTGTTAAAAGAAAATATTTCATTCCAGATATATATTTTCAGCACATGCAGGGTGAATTACTTTAAAACAAAATATTGTTTCTCCTTTCTCTGTTGAAGGTTGTGTTCATTTTCTGCTGTAAATATCAGTGCTGTTGAATGGATGTTTACATTTTTATAATGGATTTCCAAACTTTTGATTTTAAAAAGGATTCTAATATCTTCAAAGTAGTTAATGTCATTGAAATAAAAAATTCATTGAAAAATCATGTTTCATTCTTTGCAATTATAAATGTGAATGTTTATTAAAATTAATGATATATATAATAAATGTAAACATGAACTATTAACATTCAGAATTCCCTTTTTCTTAAAACTTCTTAATTTAAGGACTAGTAAAAACATTAATGAATAATTTCAAGTCAACTTTTTGCAACTTTCTTTTGATGACAGGTGAAAGTGAAAGTTAATGTTGTATTTGTTTCAAAAATAAGGAGGCCATTTTAATTACAAGAAAAGTCATATTTAAAATTTGAAGGCTTTCATTCCTTATGTTAGTTTTAAAAAGGCTTTGAGTTGTTTTAAAGATGACACTCAGATGTAACCAAATAATAGTAGTTTCCTATGGTTAAATAATTGAATCACTGTTCCTTACTATCCTTGATTCGAAATGTGGTGAAGAATTAAGATAATTCTGTTTTGTTAAGAATAAGGTCTAATCTTTCAAGTTTTCTAACTACTTCTGACCACTTCTATTTAGGATGGGATCTGAGAGTGTGGGAAGGAGCGTGCATCGTGATGTGCTGTAGCAGAAGAGCTAAAATGTAGTGGCTGGTTCCTGTGTTAGTCTCCAGGTCTTTCCGTCTCCATTGGGGTATCCTTTTCAGCTTTCTTGTCAGGAGAGACATCTCTGTCCACTTTGTTGACTGCTTCAGCTGGGTTTCAGCCATTTCTGGGCTGAGCTGGCTTCATGAGTATGTAGCTACTGTAGTCCCACAGGGCCCATATAAAGAAGTCCCTATTATTAGTTTAAGTCTATGTTGTCAGTATCTGGAAATTTAAAAAATTAACAAGGGGCACTACAATTTCACCTTGGACTTAGCCTATGAACATGTATATATATATATATATATATTTTTTTTTTTCCCTAGCAATTGATCTCATTGTATCTCATGGTTCAGGCTGCTCTAAGGTCCCCAGATTCTCCCTCCTATCACCTCCCTCTCTAATACAAGACTGCACCGTAACCAGAATTCTTTATCCTTTTTTGTTTGTTTGTTCATTTATTTATTCATTTTATTTATTGAGACAAGGTCTTGCTGTGCAGCTCAAGCTGGCCTGGAACTTGCTATACAGACCAGGCTGACCTTGAACACAGGCTGATCCACCTGCCTCAGCCTTCCAAGTGCTGGAATATAGGCATGTGCCACTGTGCCTGGCTTGCATTCTTTATTCTTTAACAAGCCACCATTGTCTCTCTGGTTACTTTTCAAGTTGTGGGATTTGAGTTTGGCACAGAAGGAAACTATTTATCTAGTCTCTCTGCCTAGATATGCCTAGATGGTCTTCAGAGCTTGCATGAACCAATTACCAAGACTCCCACATTGATACTTTTGTCCATGGTCAGGATGCCATCAGTCTGAAAATCCATTCCTCTCAAATGACTTTCTTCTGCCCATAATTCTGCAGGCCTGAAAAAATAGGCTTTATGTATCTTCTTTATCATTTCTGTTTTTATGTATTTTTGTTATTGTTGTTAGGTGAATCAAGTAGGGTCTGACTCATAGCGACCCTCATAGGGTTTTCAGTGGTTTTTCAATTGTTTTGAGATTGCCTTGAGAGTGGATTGCCACATCCTTCTACTGTTTTTGCATTGCTGGGGATAGAGCATGGGTCCTCACAGAGTGCTGAGTCGCACTCTACCAACTGAGCTAAACCTCAGCCCCATGTATTTTTAGATCAGCATAAAATTCCTTATGATGTAATGGATTTTGCCTTCCTCTTAGTATTCAGGAGCTAAAGGAGATCCAATATAGGTTTTATCCCTCAATATAGGGAAATTTTCAGAATATGACTCTATTCCATATTACTATTTAGTAGTGAAGGGTTGATCGTTGACTTTTTAGTCTTTATGTATTCATGCTCCAACAGTCCAAAAGAAACCACTGATATCTATATGCCTCCACAATAGAGATAAATGGCTACAGCAGTCTAAATGGAGGTTGCTTTAACTGAAATGTAAAAGTAGAAAATGTTTACTCTATGTTTGCTCTTTTATGTACTGGTATTTTAATGTGGTTAACTTCATCTGTTTTAAATTCTTAAATTAGTAAGAATAAACGTATTCAAGTGTTTAATTTTTTAGAAATAAAATACCTGCAATATCAAGGACTCACTTTTCCAATCTTTACAAAAATATTCTGTTGCTTAGTGATATAAAGTTACCTAACCAAAGATAATATCATTAAATAAATTTGCATGCATTAGCTGGTAGAAATCAAATTTTCTCCTCTTGCTCTTTGAGAAAAGACTTTATAAAAGTAAATTTATTTAATTTGCCACTCCTAACATTAGTTACAAGTAGTTGACTTTTTACATTACTGACTAAGCTTTAGAATACTCATATTAGAAAAAAGATTGTTGAAATATGTCAAGAATCAATAGGAAATGTAACTTGCAATGAAGAAGTTATCAGGTATATTAGAATTGGAGAAAATAAAAGAATTATAAGTTCACTAGAGAAGAGCTTATTATATCTAAGTTAGCTATCATTCTTAATTTTTTTAGTTTCAAATTATGTTATAGAAAAATGTTACTTCCAATTTGCCAGAAATTTGCAATTAAAAATGAAAAAATCAGGTTACTGGGGATATAACTCAGTAGTAGAGTACTTGACTGGTATGTGCTTGTCCCTAGGATCAATCCTCAGCCCTCACCCAAAACAAATGAACAAACAAAACAAGAATTTGTTGCTGATTATGGTATCTTTAAAGTATATATTATGCTCTTTTAAAGTGGATTGAAAAGCAGCCCAGGTAGTTCATGCCTATAATCTTGCGGACTCAGGAGAAGGAGGCAAGAAGACAGCAAATTTGAAACCAGAGACAGGCTGCAAAACCTCTTCGAGCTCGCTGAGTGTTGAGCATCAGGTAATTTATGAAACATGGAGACAGGTCATTCATTACAGGTCTCAGTTCCCAATCTACTTCTCTTACTCCCCAGTGCACAAAGAAGATATGCCTCAGCTGGAACATTAACAATTCCAGGGAGAACAAACTTAGGAGTCCCCAGCATATGTGAGAACCTGGCTAACCCACAATCAACAAGATCTGTGTGAGCAGTAGAGGCTCCAGTTAAGCAAAACGAGTTTCCTATGTGAAGACATGCCTGCCATACATCTACTTTTAATGTGTCCAGGCTTAGCACCTACATAACTGATAAAACAGAGACTCCAACTTCCACTGACCAACACCTCCACCTCCAACTGGGAGTCATCAATATTAGTGAATGCAGAAAGAAGACACTCCAGGACTTTGCCTTTTGTTTTTCATGTACTGGAGATTGAACCACCCAGGGTTTTGCACTGGGCAGGAGCTCTACCACTGTGCTATGCTCCCACCTTTATTTTTACATTGAGACAGGACCTCACTAAGTTGCCCAAGCTGCTTTTGCTTTCAGAAACACAAACCTTCTGCATTAGCAGAACCACATATGACCCAGCTATACTACTCCTGGTTATATATCTGAAGGAATATAAATCAATATACCATAGATATACCTGCTCATCTATGTTTATTGTTGTGCTAGTCACAATAGCCAAGATATAAGAACAACCTATGTGTCCATCAATAATTGAATGGACAAAGAAAATCTGAAATATGTATACTATGGAGTTATATTCAGCCATAAAGAAGGACAAAACTATGGTACATGTGAGAAAATTGATTCAACTCTAGACTATGAACTTATGTGAAACCAGCCAGACCTAGAAATACAACTATTGCATGTTCTCTCTTATATGTGGATCATAGATTAATATATAATCAATATTTTAATATATATGTCATGAAAGTAGGAGGAGTGCTATATAAGGGAAAAAAGGAACTAAAGAGAGAGAGGAGAAATAAGAAAGTAATAGAGGAAGGGAAGAGTAATGGTGCATATTTTGTCCCCAAGGGCAAAATCTGTATTAATATCTGCGTGTGCTTGTGTGTGTGTGTGTGTGTGTATGTGTGTGTGTACAGACGTGTGCCATGGTCCAGCCGGGTGAAGGGGAGAGACGAGGATGAAGGAGACGAAGAGGCCAAGACTGATGGTCTTAAGCAAAACTTTATTCTCTATACTCATGTTTATATAGTAACTCAAGGAGATAAAGACAGCTCACAAGGGTAACTGCAGTACAATGGACTTTGTAACAGTCATAAAGTTTACAATCAGCTTAGTTAGCCCCCAGCAACAGATTAATCCTAAAGAGACAATCAAGGAACAAAGTTCAACAGAGCCTCTGATGTGCTGTTTCCTCATTCCACAGGTAGCAAAGCTTCCTGCTATGGTCACATCTGTCACGTAGCCATTTATGCAGGCATTGCCTTTTAACTCATGTCAGGCCTATGGCTCCCGACAGAGGTGGGCCAGTGGTGGAGAGCAAAGGAATGGGGGACTAATGAGGGGATAAAGGAGCAGGGTACAATGATGTGTATGTATGGAAATGTCATAACGTAACCCATTAAGTTGTACATTAAGGCTAAAAGCAAATTAATTTTTTATCAGTTTCCTCACTTGATTAATAAATTTCACCATATTTCATCTAGGCATATTCATATTTTTCATATACATCTCAGGAACTAAGAGATCTATTCTATTCTAATACTTAAATACTTATTTAACTAATGTATTTTCTTCTTTTAATTATTATGAATTATTAGTCCAACCCCACCTTGTTTCAACTGAAAATTCCTATTGCACAATAGGTCTCTAGGATCTTTTCTTAAAATGCATCTCTTATACTTCTGATTTTAGTTTTGATTTCTATATATTCTTGCTTTGTTTGAAAATATACCATGCATTTGATTCCCACAGTTTTTCTTCACATATGAGATAAAATAACTTTCTTTGCTTTGGTGCTTATTTAAAGATTTAAATAGGGCATAGTAACATTTTTACAATTTCTGAAAGTCATTTTTGCTTGAAATGTTTATTCTCTTATTCTTTAGCACAATTTTCTGGTTTCCTGGTCAGCACCTTTATGAAAAAGTGTTTCAAATCAAAATAGTATTATTGATATTTGACTTTATCAGCTTTTTTACTATTCTTGTTTATTGCTTAATTTTACTTGTCACAAAAACTAATGGAAACTTGATATGACAGGGCATTTTCAATATATGGGATGGCATTGCTTATCTCAATGGATGAGCTCTACTTCCCTATGAAATATGTATTATCGTTCATATATTAAGGATACTATTATTAACGGCACAATCTCATAGAGACATTATCCTGACCATTATATCTACAAATATGCTCTGTCCACATCACACCATAAATCAATCACATAGATGATGATGATGATGATGATGATGATGATGATGATGATGATGATTATTATTGTGGTACTGGGGGTTGAACCCAGGGCTGCACACTCAGCTCTTTTTTTTTTTTTTTTTTTTTTTTTTTACTTTTTTTGAGACAGGATCTCACTAAATTATACACTGTCTCTGGTCTTGAACCTGTGATCCTTCTACCCCTGCCTCCCCAGCCACTGGGATTACAGGCCTGCACAACAGCGCCCAGCTATAGATTATTTTTGTAAGTAGCATTTATAGCCACATCTTACCAAATTATTTGTATATCTTGCACCCCCAAAAATATAAGGTACATGAATTAATGAATTATTCAGTCATGTTGGATATAATGCCATTGGTTAATTAAGTGAATAAAAACTTTTGGAATTTCTAATTATCAATATTTTCATAGTCACAACTATTTTACTCTTAATTTACACATTTAAAGAAAGCAAATTTTGCCCATAAAATGGGTAAGCTTTAGTTTTTGAAAAAGGAAGTCTCTTTCAGTTCAAAAGTCTCTTTTGTTTTTTTTTTTTTTTTTTTTTTTTGCAGTACTGGGTATTGAACCCAGAGCCTCATGCTTGCATGCTCTGCAAGTGTTGGACCACTGAGCTGCGCCCCCAGCCCATTTTTTTTTTTTTTTTTTTTTTTTACTCTTTGAGACTGGGCCTCACTAAATTACACTAACTGTCTGTGGTATCAAACTTGCAATTGCGATCCTCCTGTCTCTGCCTCACCAGCCTCTGGGATTACAGGTGTACGCCACCCACCACCGCACCTGGCTCAAAAGCCTCTTTTGATTAGTCCTTAAAAGGTATTCATAAAGGCAAAAGATGGTGCAATTCTGTTCAGCACCCTACCAAAGGGATTCAATATATCTTCTCAAATTCTCAAATCCTCCAAGAAATCTGTGTTTTTTGACAGTTATTTCTGCTTCTCTGTTCTCATGGTCAATAAAAAACACTCCTGTACTCACTTCTAGAGAATTCATTGACAAAATTAAGTTCCGTTTCACTTAGTATGTTGTTGTTTTTGTTGTTAGGTACTTTCAAGCTGGTATCTGACTCACAGCAACCCTATGTACAACTATTGTCAGTGTTTCTCTGCTGTTCATGAACCCTATGTACACTATTGTACACAGTGTTTCCTGAACCCTATTTTACATGAACCCTATGTACACTATTGTCAGTGTTTCTCTGCTGTTCATCGAGTTTTCAATGGCTAATTTTTTAAAAGAGTATGCTGCTGGTTTCTTCTCCCAAGCCTATAGCACCTGGTATTCCAGGTGGTCTACTGTCACCTCGTATGCTGTTGTTGTTAGATGTCCAATAGGTGTCTGACTCACAGCAACCCTACGTACAACAGTCAAAACAGTATTGTTAGTGATTCTCTGCTATTTGTAGAGTTTTCCATGGCTGATTGTTTTTGGGGAGTGGGTTACTGGATCCTTTTCCCAAGCCTACAGCACCTGGTGCTCCCAGGGTTCTCCCATCCAAGTACTAACCAGACCCCACCCTGCTTAGCTTCTGAGATCTGAGGGGATCAGAAGCCACAGTGGTATGGCTGCAGGCATCATCCATTATAGTATGTGTAATTTATTGGCTGAAACTTTTTATCAAGGATGTGGAGAAGAGGGACAGTTCCTCTCTCGCTGTCTCTTCTTGCTTTATAATCATTGTATTTTATCATAGTTATTTTTATTTGAGATTAAAGTATTGTATAGTCTGACAATACTGTTTTTAATTCAAAGAAGTATCACCAAAAATGAATAGCACATATTATATTTCAATAAAATTTTGACTGTAACTTTAGAAAAGTTATTTAAAGATATCCAATGCAGAATCATTATCATATACATGAAGGGAGAGGTTAAGGCTGGGAGAAGTTAAAGGACTATAGCTACTTAACAGAAAATACAAAATTGTAGAGCAAGACACCTTCTGTCTGGGCTTACACCTTATAATACATCAAGAGGAATCACAGCTAGGCAATTTACTATAGAAATTTTGACAAATAGCATATTGAGGTATTTCTTGTCTTAGAGTTTTAAATAATATTTTAAAGTATAATTAAACATTTGAATAATTACATGAAAATTAATTTTTGATATGTTAGGTTTGAATATTTCCCTTTTTAAAAACTAACAACAGGAAACATAATAAGACAGAAATATTTTTGGGTACGTATGCGAAATAATACTGCAAGTTTTTTGTGTTTATACCTTCCAGATTTTTCAAAATGGATAACTTTTCTCATTCTGCTTTGTCACAATTGAACTACAGTGTACATATTTCATTCTTTTAATCTCTCCTTTGAAGTCTATCTTTTTAGCTCTTTAATCATTCTGCTGCAATTTCCTCAAAGCCATTTTGATTTGTCAGCATCTTTATGACACCAAAGTTTTTCAAACAGGAAACAGTATTGCAGGTGTTTGAACTCATCAGCGTTTTTAGTTAGTTTATTGCTTACATTTCACCTATCACAAAAATAAAGGAAACTTGATGTAACAGGATATTTTCAATGTATGAGGTGGTGGTGCTTTATCTGAGTGGAAGAGATCTATTTCTTTATAAAATATGTAATTATGGTATGTTCTTGTTGTTGTTAGGTGCCATCGAGTCGGTATCTGACTCATAGCGACCCTCATAGGGTTTTCAATGGCTGACATTTCAGGATTACCTTGGGAGTGGATTGCCAGGCCTTCTCCCATTTTTGTGGTGCTGGGAATTGAACTCGGGACCTCAGAGACTGCAGTGCAGTGCTCTACCAACTGAGCTAAATCCCAGCCCCTAATTATGGTATACTCATCTTTAAAAATTATCATAATAAATACTATCATATGAAAGTGACATTTCGTGTATTATTTAGATGTTTTGTTTTAGTCCATATTAGCTAAGAATAAGTTAACAGTTAACATCTAATTCTACAAGGTTCATCCTGCATGTTATTCTGAAGTTTTCCAGAAGTAAAAGTACAATTTACCTTTCTGGGTTTGAAAATCGCTGATTCTTTAAAGGCTGAAGTTTTATACAAGGGATAACTATTATGATTGCAAATTAAGTCTTTAAATGATAACTAGAACCTCCTTACTAGTAAGTAAACATGAGTGTTTGATAAAAATAAGACAAAAGTTAAAATGCTTTGTGTAACTACTTTCAGAGGAAGAAATATGAGTGTTAACCAGTAGGAAGTTTGGGAAATCCTAGTAATGAAGAGGCAGAGGGAGAGGGAGAGGGAGCAGGAGAAAGCGAGAGTGAGACAGGAGACAGGAGACAGGGGAAGGGAGGGATGGAGGGAGGGAGGGTGAAAGAGACAGAGAGAGAGAGAGAGAGAGAGAGAGAGGAAAATTTTTTTGTTTTATGTTGTGTCTAAATTAAAGGAAGTGGAGTCTCCTTCATGAATTGAGTAGTCACTAAAGGTATTGCTATGTTTCAGAAATCGGAGGCCTACCAATGAATTTTTCAACAGGTTAAGAAATACACATAGTGAGGTAGGCCTTTGTAAGATGTGTTGTTAGGAGCAATGGAGTCGGGTTCAACTCATAACGACCCTATGTACAACAGAATGAAACACAACCTAAAATTGTGTCTGGCACTAAGTCAATGCTTCTCTGCTAGTCATAGGGTTTTCGATGGCTGCCAGGTCCTTCTCCTTTTGCTGTGCTGAGGACTGAACCCAGGACCTAAGAAAGCTCAGAGCAGCACTCTACCAACTAAACTAAACACAAAGAACCTGAAACTCTTGGTTGATAAGTATATGATGGGACATCCAGGCATGCCAACAATGACAAACTCAGTAGAGAGTCTGTTGATAAGTAATCGCAGATATCATTTGCCTATGTTGGGAGAGACATGCACAAAAAAGGAGAGGAGTTTCTGTGGCTTGGAGGAAGTCAGGTGTCCTATGGAGGGCGTACGGCCACTCAGATAATATTTCAGATGTTATTAATAGAATAGGTCTCTGGACTGCTTGTCAGGCACTTGTACTCAAAACAGGCTAAGGAGCTTTCTCAGACCACCCAGTGTCTCTGCTCATGCTTCTGCCTAACGCCTTCTTCAGTGTTGTTAATGGGGTCAGAAACCAGCTGTCAGAGTTGGCCCCTTCTCTCTTAGGTCTATTTTCCTCCTGGAAGGTAAATCTTACTACTCAATACAAGGACTTTGGCAAGGTAGTCGTACAAATATTCCTGACTCTCTAGGGCAACAGGAGATCAGTGGCATTTTACAGGGCAGTGTATGAACAGGTGACATCAGCAGACATACAACTTTATTTCAAAACTATAAAGATCTTAAGGATGTCTATGCAATCCAATTTTGGCTATTCAAAATGATACCAAAAATTTTTAAGAGCTTCTGTTTGCTCACTTTGATTTCTCACTTGAAAGATATTAATTATTTTAATCCCTTGACTGATTAACTTTTCTTCAGTATTGTATTATTTCTATTTTTTGAAATATAATCTCCCATCTCATCAGATCTCAGAAGGTAGATTCTTCTCTTTCTCTATCTCTTACATTTTTGTCTATCTGCTTATGTATGCGTGTGTCTAGCTATCTATCCAATGTAGTTATGTTTATTTGTAGCATATTATCTAGATCTCATTTGCTTGATTGACTTGATTTATTATGTCTGAGATTGTATTAGGATAAATTTCTGCTCTCATAGTCTACTTTCTTCCATTATTGTTGTTGTTGTTAGATGCCATTGAGTCATGTCTGACTCATAGCGACTCTTATAGGGTTTTCAATGGCTGATTGTTTAGGGATTGCCTTGGGAGTGGATTGCCATGTTCTTTTCCCATTTTTGCGGTGTTGGGGATCAAATTCGGGACCTCAGAAACTGCGGGGCAGCGCTCTACCAACTGAGCTAAATCCCACCCCATTCTCCCCTTAGTTTCAATTTAATGAAAGTTGTACTATTGTGTATTATATAGGTAAAACAAGGGGCTGGGATTTAGCTCAGTTGGTAGAGTGCTGCTCTGCAGTCTCTAAGGTCCCAAGTTTGATTTCCAGCACCACAAAAATGGGAGAAGGACATGGCAATCCACTCACCAGGCAATCCTGAAAAAAAAAATCAGCCATTGAAAACCTATGAGGGTCGCTATGAGTAGGATGCGACTTGCAGGCACCTAACAACAACAAAGTAAAATAAATGCATCTTTCTGGAGAATTATAACAACATGATCTTAACATTAACATAATTTTTTCCTCTTTTTACTTTTGCATTAAATATTTTTCATGATAAATGCTACCTACTCTGATACCAAAACCAGGTCTCCCATTTCATTTTTCATATAACTTACCTATAATAGTTTAGTCTTTTTGATTTTAGACTTTGTAAGCCATGTGTAGATATGTTTCTTATATACGACATGAAGGCACTTATTTGTTTGTTGGACAACTTTGGACTCTTTTAATAGGTAAATTAAACTCTCTTAGATTTATTGACAGGTCAAATTGTTAGATTTCAGTTCTGTAATTCTAGTGGCTTTCCTTTCCATCCTTCCTACTTTTTCCTTCTTTCTTCCTTCCCACTTTTATTTTTCTTTTCTTTCTTTCTTTCTTTCTTTCTTTCTTTCTTTCTTTCTTTCCTTCTTTTCTTTCTTCCTTTCTTTCCTTCTTTCTTTCTTTCCTTCTTTCCTTTCTTCTCTGTCTCTTTCTCTCTCTCCCCCATTTTTCCCTTCCTTCTTCCCTCTCCTTCCTTCCTACCTTCCTTCCTTCCTTCCTTCCTTCCTTCCTTCCTTCCTTCCTTCCTTCTTTCCTGTCTTTAATAATGCACTTACATCTGCTATCTAGCCACATATGCATTAATATATTTGTTTGGCCAAGAAGAAAATAAAAATCTAGTTTTAAAAATCACACAGTGGAGACTTCAGAAATAAAGAATCAGCTTAGAGAAAACAAATCATGCAAGATGCTGCAGAAAGTCTTATATAAATCCTGATGTTATTGTTGTAAGGTGCCATCAAGTCAGATCTAATTGATAGCAACTCTATGTACACCAAAACAAAACAACCCTGACTCTGTGCCAGGTACATGATCTTTTATATGTTTAAGCCCATTGTTGAGGCCACTGTGTAAATCCATCTAGTTGAGGCTTTTCCTTCTTGTTGTTCGCC
Organism: Pedetes capensis; assembly: GCA_007922755.1. Classification (NCBI taxonomy): domain Eukaryota; kingdom Metazoa; phylum Chordata; class Mammalia; order Rodentia; family Pedetidae; genus Pedetes; species Pedetes capensis. Next base: position 22,833 of record VMDO01006383.1, read on the forward strand.
TGCCACTCTCACAAACATGATGTCCTTCTATAGGGATTGGTCCCTTCCGACTACATGTCCAAAATACATAAAACATAGTCTAGTCATCCTTGCTTCCAAGGAGCACTCTTGTTGTCCTTCTACTAGGACAGACATGTTGTTTCCTTTTGTAGTTCATGGATATATTCAACATTCATCTCCAGCAACATAATTCAAAAGCATCAGTTATTGTCCTGTCTCCCTTATTCAGTGTCTACCTTTCACAACCATATGGTGCAACTGAAAATACCATGGTACGAGTCAGGCGCATCTTCCTCTTCAATGTGACATCTTTATTTTTCAGCACTTTAAAGAGGTCTTTTAGAACAGCTTTTTCCAATGCAATGCATCTTTTGATTTCTTTGCTGTTTCTGTGGATGTTGATCATAGAACCAAACAAAATAAAATCTTGGACAACTTCAATATTTTCCTTGTTTATCTTAAAGTTGTGTACTGACCCACTTGTAAGGATTTTTGGCTTGTTGATATTAAGGCATAATCCAAATTGAAGGCTTTGTTCTTTTCTACATCTGTAACTATTTCAAATCCTCCTCAATTTTAGCAAGCAAAGCTTTTTCCTATGCATAATGCAGGTTGTTAATAAGTCTTCCTCCGATCCTGACACCCTGTTCTTATTCATAAAGTCGAACTCCTCAAATGATTTGCTCAGCATAGAAATTAAAGAGGTATGATGAAAGGATATAGTCCTGAATTACACCTTTTTTGACTTTAAACTGGGCAATATTTCCATCTTTTGTTTGAATGAGTGCCTCCTGGTCCATGAACAGATTCCTCATGAGTACAATTAAGTGTTCTGGTATTCCCATTCTTCTCAATGTTCTCCATAATTTGTTGTTATCCATATAGTCTAATGCCTTTGCATAGTTAATAAAACATAGGTAGACATATCTCTGGTATTCTCTGCTTTCAGCTAAAATCAATCTGACATCAATGATGATGTCCCAAGTTCCACACTCTCTTCTGAATATCACTTGATTTTCTGGCAGATCCCTGTCTATCTACTGCTGCAGTCACCTCAAGAACAGATGTGATGCCTTAGACACTAATGATTGAAGACAAGATGGATTATCACATGACATAAAAGACATCACTTATGAGGATAACAAAAGGTTTTTAAAAATGCAGGAAAAAAGAAAAGATCAAATTACAATTTAAAAGAGACTCTGAAACTTGCCTTTGAACACTGAGTAGCTGAAATGAAAAGAAGACTTGAAATTAAAGAAATAAGCAGAAGATTGCATCGGGCAGTTCAAGAAGATAAAATAAAATATTACAATGATGTGCAAATAGCTGGAGACAGAAAAGCAGAAGGGAAGAATATACTTTGTTTTTCTCAAGCTTTAAGAATTGAAGAAAACATTCCAGCCTCAATTGGCAATAGTGAAATATTCTACAATGAAAATATTAAAGATTCAAGAAACCTCAAAAGGAGGTGAAAAGAATACACAGAATCATTATACCAAAAAGAATTGGAGGATGGCCAATCATTTCAAGAGGTTGCATATGATCAGGATCCAACGGTACTTAAGGATGAAGTGGAAGCTGCCTTGAAGAAATTGGAAGAGCACAAAGCTCCAGGAATTGATGGAATACAAATTGAGGTGTTTCAACAAACATGTAACACTGGAGGTGCTAAATTGTTTATGCCAAGAGAGTTGGAAAACAGCTACCTGGCCCATTGACTAAAAGAGAAACATATTTGTGCCTATTCCCAATAGAGTGGATCATCTGAATGCAGAACTTATCAAACAATATCATTAATGTCTTATGCAAGTAAATGTTTGCTAAAGATCATTCAAAGTGATTGCAATAGTATATAAATCCTATATCATGATAATTATGATATGTCCATTTTTCTAAACTACTTCTGATATTTTTTAGATGTGCAGGTAATGTTTCAGATAATATTAGCCCAATATCAAGTGTGATTTGACACCTATGTCCTCCAATACCTGCAAAAAGTTAAATTGTTGTTGTTAGGTGCCATAGAGTCAGTGTCCAACTCATAGCAACCCAATGTAGGACAAGGCAAAACACTATTATCAGTGCTTCTCTGCTGTTCATAGAGTTTTCAATGGCGGATTGATTTTTGGGAGGGGATTGCTCAGCCCTTCTCCCAAGCCTACAGCACCTGGTGTTCCAAGGTGGTCTCTCATCCAAGTACTAACCAGGCCTGACCCTGCTTAGCTTCCCAGATCTGAGGGGATTGAATGCCACAGGGCTATGGCTGCAGGCTAAAGTTAAGTAGGGAATTATAATTCTATGTATATCTAAGAAACTTTCATACTGTTTTCCCCAGTATATATCATCCTAGCCTCCAAGGTAAATAATTATATATTGCAGTTTCTATGACATTATAGAAGTAAGTTTTGGGTCTTAATTGTTTACCTCTCATATTGTGTACAGAAGAATAGGTTTAAGTATCTATTAGTTAGAAAAGCCAGTGTAATTTTCTAAAGATGGGGAAAACATTTATTCCTTTAACTACTGACCATAACCCATTCAATACCACAAGCTGTTATGAAAATTTATCACAACTGCTGCTAGGTAGAACATGTTTTGCAATCTGACTGCCACATCTCTCAACATTTGGACTGGAATTAATAGCTTCAGACCAAATTTTTTAAATCCTTATTTATTTCACACCAAGTACAATCTTGTGTACCACAGCATAAGAAACAATGTGTTTGGTTTAATCATCTTTCAGACAGATTTATTTTATCAAAACTATATTCAGCCTCTACACATAGAGGATTTGGATAGGAAATGTGATGGACATGGCAATAATAAAGACTTGATAGATTTCCTGAGGGAATTTTCACTTAGCAGAAGAGATTGAAACAGTACAAGTTCAGGCAATTCAATATGAAGTGATGCATTTTCAAAAGTTACTAGCAAACAGAAGACTGAGTGGAAAAGAGATTCGTAACAACTTTAAAGGAGACTCATAATAACTTCTTTACAGTAACAATAAATATAGAACTAACCTAAATAATGGTGAAACTTTTCACTATTGTCATAGGAGAAAAAATTCTAAGAGATTAAGGAGTGAAAAAATAAACCTGTCAATTGACTTCTTTGGTTCTTAGCTATAATAGCAATTCTGTTTACTTATTGTTGAAGAATACGTAGAGTGCACTCATTTTTGATAGTCAAGCAAATCAAGAAGCAGGAAAGAACCTGTTATAAAGGTATGCCACAGAAATGAATACATGCTAGGATTTATAATTTGAGAAAGTTCATACACGGATGTGTACACACACACACACACACACACACACACACACACACACACGTAGAGATTTTAAAGGAATCAGCCACATGAAAATTACCAGTAAATTCTTATCAAATACGGCAGCAGTCAGTAATTTCTCAATTCATTTCAAAACTACTGTTGTTATTAGTGATTTCTCTTGTACACCACCATTCCAGCCCTCAGGTTCCTCAAAGAATCTTCTTTTCCTAGGAACCTGAGCAATACTCATGAAGGACAAGAGCCCTTAGGAAGCCCATGGTAGTTGTGGTACAGTAGTCTTCTGTTTATCTCTGGAAAAATAGCACCAGCACATACCCTTTATTGTTTAAAATTTTAAAAAGTTCTGTGTAGTTCAAATTATAAGAAGCAGTGGAGAGCTAGACAGATGCCATAGTTTGTGCTTGTAATCCAGTGAGCAGGCTGAGGCAGGAGATCAGCAGATTGAGGCCAGAGGAAGCCTGCACAATGTAGTGAGATATTATCTCAAAGATAAAAAATAAGAAAGGGGTTTGAAATGTAGCTCAGTGGTGGAGCACTTGCCTAGCATGTACAAGGTCCTAGGTTTCAACATCCCCCTAGCATTGCAAAAATAATAAATAAATAAATAAATAAATAAGCAAGGAAGCATTAGATATAAGAAAGGAAAAATATGGAAAAGGAGAAGCAAAGTTATAATCATGTTCTAATTAGCTGCAGTTTCTTTTGGTATATGTTTTTACATAGAGCTTTAACTTTTACTTTTCTCAAAACAGTAGGCCAACTATTCTAGGATAATCTATTCCAAATCCAACTGCTCTGATATGTAACCTTAATTACTTCTTCATAATGAACAGGTTTTAGAGCTTCTGGGGTTCTCTTTTTTTCACAGTCTATCAATTTCTCTGTTTATCTTCATTTTTTTGTGGAAATCAATATTGTATTGCTTAAATTTCTATAATTCTAGTTTCCTGAGATATCTATTGAAAGCTTCAATGATTACTCTGTTTTTTTTTTCTGAAAATGGTGTTTGTTTTTAAAATCTATAGCATTTAATTTTGAATGTAAATATTCATTGATGTTTAATATAAATAATTACAAACCTCCCTTCCAGGTGTTGATCTGAGTTCAATAATAAACTTCGTATGTATGACTTGTAAAGTGTACTTGCATGTGACGGCACTTGGTGCTTTTATTCACAAACACACAAATGCATGTGCATCTAATAAATATTCTCTTAATCAGTGCTTGTAAGTCTCAAAACTTGCTTCACTGAATTTATTTATTTATATCTTTACTGTTTAAATTTGTGATTGACACATGATTTGTCAAAGCTAAGCTTATGTTTGTTTCATATTCATCCATTGTATTGCCTCCTTTGGTCAGGATAGTATAAGCAAAATGCTTATCCTCCCTATATAAATGTCAATTTTATGCTGTCATTTTGTGGAACACTGTATTAATTATAACAACATGTTTCGCTGGTATAAAGCAAGATTATTAGTATCCTACTTTTAGTGGATTCAAAATTAGTCCATATGTATATATATATATTTGTACTTGAAGGATAGGAGTTAAACGCAGGGACTTACACATGATTTTGCAAGTGCTCTAACTCTGAACTATACTTCTATACCATTTTTTTTTTAATTTTGAGACAGGGTCTCGCTGAATTATGCAGGCTTCTTGTGTCCTCAAAATTGTGATCCTCGGTCCCCCTAGTTGCTGAGATTACAAGTATGTGCCACTAAACCCAGCAAATCTCCATTTTTTTAAGAGGCACTTTTCTTGAAGACTTATTGAGTTACCAAGCTGACATTTCCAGTTACTTTTTAATGTTAATAATGAATTGAACCTGGGTAAATGCTCACATGTATTATGGAGTCTGCCCATTATGGACTAAATAATTATGATAAAGATAATAGTATAATTGTATAAATTATTTCTAATTATTGAAAGAAATATAATTGTAACATAGTTTATGGCTTTCTTTTAGGTCTACAAAGTTTAAATAAAGTAAAAAATTGAATGTTAATTCAACTCACAATATGTAATTTAGTTCTGTCTTTATATTCTAATCAGGGCACTTTTGAACTTGTCCTACAAATATATTAACATACTGACCTGGGATAAAGGTCACAGTTAAATTATCTGGCAATTATAAGAAAGCTTTCATAACTATGCCTGCATAAGTACTAGGAGAACACTATTTTTGACCGTAGAAGTATCTTTTTTTTAATTTTCCTTATTAGAAATAACACAATTATTTAGTGACAGCAAATGATAAAATACAGATAACAAAAATAAGTAATAGCATTTGGTAATGTTTATGAGTTGAGTGGAAGCAACAGAAAATACATCTCTTATGCAGGAGAGCTATAAAGATACACACATGCACATGTTTACATATGTGCATGCACCCAACACATAATTCCATGAAGGTAGGACAAGAAGAAAATAAAACAAAATGTGAAATGTATTTCATTCTATGTCAAGAGGAAAGTTACCTTTTTCTAATTATCTCTTCTTTCAAAATCACTTTAACGTGTTACCGTTTTAATTGTCATTACCTGTATGTAATCTATGCCATTCTAGCCTCCTTTGGTGAATAAGCACAAACAAGCTGTAGTCAGACACACCTGGATTCCAGTTTTGCCTGTGAAACTTGCTAGTTCTGTGTGCTTAGCTTATCTGACACATACTTATACATGTAGTGCCTGTCTCCTGAGATTATCAGGAGCCAAAAGGGAAATGAAGAGAGCTAATTGCTTAGCACAGAGCCTATCACAAGCAGTAAACAGGTTTTGTAACCATTACACCTGGCAGTTTGATGAGTTTGGGAGATTGATTGGTTATCTTCAGCTTCCCTTTCCTCAAGCCCAAAAGGGTGAAAGAATATGGGCATATCTTCTAAATTTAGGGTTCAGCATGAAGGAAGTATTTGGAAGGACAGAAAAAACAAGAAAATCTGTTTATCCAAGTCCTTCTAAATATGTTAGATGTCTCTGATCTTTGTGGCCCTCCAACTATTAATTTCCAATTTGGGCATTAGGCTCACTCTTAGCTTTATTAAAAGCTACCTTCCAATAAGGATATATTTCTAACCAATAGGCCTACTTCTAACCAATGTCTATTTATTTATTCTATATTAACTGTGCCTTTTCAGAGCAACAGTAGGTTCTCAGACAAGGTGAGGTGCATATGCAGATATGAAAAGTAACCACCTATAATGTTCCTGCTGGCCCTCCACACATACTGGTGTTTTCCCATTAAATTCAGCACATTGATGGAACACAAATATTCTGAAAATGGTATTTGCATTGTGTCTAGTCAATAACATGCCAATGTCATCAGTCTATTGTGGACTAACCTAGTCTGGGACCTAAGAGCATTATCTGGAAAAAGTGGATTTTTAAAAAAGAGGGCATTAGGTGACTGGCTAACTGTGAGAAGTCTGAGTATAAACTCAAAGGTAAGAAAGTGAAGGAATTGAGCAGACCACTGATATTCCTACTGATTATGGGCAGCTTCCCTGCCATTTATTCCTTCCATTTCAATGTGACCCTGATAATTAGCCCTTAATTGCCTGCTAATACAATTATGTCAGTTTTAGAGACAATAAACCATGGGAGTAAAATTGTTTTATTGCATGGAGTATGATATTAGCCATACCCGGCTTCCTATTTCAAAATGCACACATAATAACTGAATGGTGGGATCAAAGGGAAATTGTCTGAGGTGGTGTTATCTCCTATGAACATATGAAAGAGTGATTAAGGGATATGCTCCAGTAGTGTGGAACACAGAAGACCAGCATATAAAAAATCCACTCAATAAGTGGGAGTAATTTGCTCTCTACCCTTTTATGTTAATCACATTCTTCAAGAATTTCTCTATGTCTTGCCCCCTCCAAAAAACTTTCTTTATGACTTGAAAAACATACAACATTTTTAATTTATGAACTATTTTGATAAGGAAATAGGAAACACTTTTATTTATTTCTTTGTTCATCTATACTTATAGATTCTGAATGAAAAGCAGAGAGAAGTTCTCCCCTAAATATTGTAAAAGCTTCTTTAGTTATTGCTCTGTAGGACCTATCTACCTCTTGAGGGTGTTTATCATATCCTTTCCCTCTGGTAATGTTATTTTCTCTGTCCTTGGTCCCCTGTATCTTGGACAGACACCTGTGATTACATGGGAAGGATTCTCTGAGGAATTAGAATGGGAAAGTCAACCAGCACTGAGTAACTCCTGATCTTTAGTGGTTGGCAAACCATAAAACTTCCAGGAGTAGCTTCCATTTCAGGATACTCTGAGTTTCTGCAGCCTGGATGCTTTAACACACACATTTTTATATTGAATGAGGATGATGGAAAACCCCACATACTTAGTCAACTTCCCCAATCATCTCGGTTGTGTTTTTGTTGTTAGGTGCCTTGGAGTCGGTATCCAACTCATACTGACCCTTAGTACAACAGGCGAAACACTATTGTCAGTACTTCTCGGCTATTCATATGGTTTTCAATGACAGATTGATTTTGGGGAGTGGGTTGCTGGGTCTTTCTCCCAAGCCTGGTGTTCTCCCAAGCCTGGTGTTCTCTCAAGTATGTGTTGTTCCCAGGCCGTCTCCCATCCAAGTACTAACCAGGCCCAACCCTGCTGAGCTTCTGAGATCTGACGGGATTGGATGCTGCGGTGCTACTGCCGCAGGCCATCTCGGTTGTAGGAGCAGTATATTTGAGCATTATAAGCCACATATGAACTGTGCAAATATTCATTCCTGGAGTCACATCACAAATTTGAGAAGGCTGTTTTAAGGTAAACATTGGTTAATTCTATGTTGGATAGATTCAGCTTAACATTAAAACCCTAAATGTCATGGCCTTTTATGATTATCTTTATGATTATATTTTCTAGTTCTCTTATGTTATTCCTGGGGATTGGAGTTGCTCTCCAATCTGCCCTCCTTTTGGCCAGAAGCACTCTTAGAATTCTTATAGGACAGGTCTTCTAGATGAACTCTCTCTCTCTGTTGCCATTTATCTGAAAATGTCTTAACGTCATCTTCATTTTGGAATATTCATTTTTGTGGATATATGATTTTAGCTTCATGGTATTTTTCTTTCAGCACATTTAGAATGTCATCCCACTTGCTGGCTCCCATGCTTTCTGATGGGAAAAACAACTATTAAATTTACTTAAGATTACTTGTAACTTTGTTCTTGAAGAGTAATTTCTCTTGCTTTCTCTAATGTGTTTTCTTTGTCTTTGGGCTTTAAGACGTATCTAATTTGTGCTCTCTTTGTCTTTATCTTACATGAAGTTCACAAACCTTGAATGGTGGATTAAAACTTTTTTAAAGCCAGGATCTTTCCAACTGCTATTTGCTCAAGCCTTTTTTTCTACCACTTTTATTCTTTTTTAGCTTATCTGAGATGTACAGTGTTCGTCTGATTATGTCACATAGATTTCTGGGACTCTGTTCATTTTTCTTTTCTCTCTATTACTCAGAGTATAGAAACTCAATTTACATAGCTTTAAGTTCACCAATTCTTCCTTCTGTTTCCTTAAAATTTCTATTGAATTACTCTATTGAATGTTTCATTTCAGTGATTATATTTTCAACTCCAGAATTGCTATTTTTTTTTTTTTTAGTATTACTGGGAAACTGAACCCAGGACCTCACACATGCTAAGCAAGTGCTCTACCTTTGAGCTGCAGCCTAGCCCCTTTTTAATGGTTTTGTTTGTTTGTTTGTTTTTGAGACAGGGTTTCACAAATTGTGCAGATTGCTCCCCACCTCAAACCCAAGATCCTCCTGCCTTAGGTCATTGTTGGGATTACAGGTTTGTGCCATAGAGCTCAGTGATTTTCTTAGTTCTTTAATTTTTTTTCCTTTTATTAGGCATATTTGAAATACCTAATTTAGATTTTTTGTCCAGTAAGCCCAAAGTCTAGGATTCCTCTGGGACAATTTGAAGTTCTTTTTCTCCTGTGTATGGAACATATTTCCTTATTTCCTTGAACATCATACTTTATTTTTGTTTTTGTTTTTGAATTCTTCAGACTTTTAAATAATATAGTGCAGCAGCACTGGACAGCAAATTCAAACACAGGGTTTATCGTTGTTAATGGTCCTGCTGTAGTTAGTGGTTGTTTCTTTTTATCTTTCTGAATATTTTCTTAAAGTCTATTCTTTTATTATATAATCACTGAAGCTTCTACTTGTTTAGTGGTCAACTAATGATTGGACAGACATTTCTGGTCCTGATGAATAAATCTTCCAGTCTTTCCTGAGGGATTCTGTGGGTGTAGTGCCTTTAAAATGCAGCACTCATGAAAGACACGCTTCAGTACTCAGCAAGATCTTTGCAACTCTGTCCTGGGCTTTCCTTCCTTCTTGCACAATGCTTATAGTTCAGCCACAAGTAAGTGCTTACCGTCTTCTTAGATCTTTCTTGAATATGCACACAACTTGAGATATAAGCATGACCTTCTTGATTCCCAGGATTTTTTTCAGAGTGTTGCAGATCTTTTCTGGGAACCTTATTTGTCAGATTTTGTTTTTAAGTTATTTGGTTGGCCTATAGTTTTTTCCAATGGCTTTCCATCACCTAAGTCTATCAGGGGCTGGGATTTAGCTCAGTTGGTAGAGTGCCGCTCTACAGTCTCTAAAGTCCCGGGTTCAATTCAAGGTCCCGGGTTCAATTCCAAGGACCGCAAAAAATGGGAGAAGGACATGGCAATCCTCTCCGAAGGCAATCCCGAAACAATTAGCCATTGAAAACCCTATGAAATTCGCTATGAAACCCCACTCGTCAGCACCTAACAACAACAACAACAAAGTCTATCATGAAGTTTAAACATGGGCCAGTAAGTATCCTTGGAGAAATGATTTTACTGGCTCGTGGTCAAGTCACACAAAGATATACTTTTTCCCATTTGGTGAAAAGTCCCATGAAAGCCATAAGCAGGTCAAATAAGGAGGAATTAGGCTGTGAGAAATCTCCATCTTTTTCCATTGATGCTACTACTAGAAATTCTGGTTTCTAATAACTCAATCCCCAGTTTGCCACTGATGTTGGAAAAGTGAAAAATAACATAAACCTCCCTGTTTTTAGTCAGATTCATTCATTGTTTTTTTTTTTTTTTTTTTAAAGTACATGCTCTGCAAGCTGGCAAAAGCCTGATGTTTATTTTCAGAGTTCTGACAAAGTTTATTCTGACACTTTTTGGGGGGACGGTAGTTCTTTATAGAAAAGAAATCAATAGATGATTCTATGGAGGGATGGAATTTTAGAGGTCTTTACCTTAGCATGGTGCCGACATGCACATATTTTTTCACAAGGATACAGAGTCATGAAAACAATATGTTCTGAGGCATTAATCTTTTTAATTCCAAACATTTCGCTGCAAATTATAGTTCAAAGAAAATGAGGCCTATTGAAATCTTAGAAAAATATTATCATTACTTTAAATATGTTGTTGTTAGGTGCCATCGAGTCGGTATCCGACTCATAGTGACCCTCTGTACAACAGGGGAAACACTATTGTCAGTGCTTCTCTGCTGTTCATAGGGTTTTCAATGGCAGATTGATTTTTGGGAGGGGGTTGCCAGGTTCTTCTCCCAAGCCTACAGCTTCTGGTGTTCCCAGGCGGTCTCCCATCCAGGTACTAACCAGGCCTGACCCTGCTTAGCTTCTGAGATCTGACGGGACCGGATACCACAGGGCTACAGCTGCAGGCCACTTTAAATATATATGTATATATATACAGAAATATGTGTGTCATTTTCAATTTTGTACCATAATGTGAACACATAAGATATTTGATGCCAGTTATAAATTTCCCTATGTTACTAATAACACAATAATAATGTCATAGAGTATACATAGTAATCAAATGATAATTCAAAGAACAAAAGCATTTACCTGGGAACATTGACGTGGAATTTGATTCATAAACTTTGTTAGAAATGAAGCCAATGAACTTAGTTTTTGGAATTGGATTGCAAATGTCAGGATTAATATGAGAGCATTCAGGTGCACACCAGTATACTGAAGAAGACAGACAATAGTTTGAGGGTGGCTACAGAAAACAGTCAAGAGGTAAATGGAAGATAATCTGCATATGAGTTCTAGCCATAAAACAGCAATCATTCAAGCTCAGGCAAGGCTGTGAAAATTCAATGGCTAATTCTATTTAGACCATGGGATTTAGCTCAGTAGGTAGAGTGCTGCGCTGCAGTCTCTGAGGACCCAAGTTCAATTCCCAGCACCGCAAAAATGGGAGAAGGAACTGGCAATCCACTCCCAAGGCAATCCCGAAACAGTCAGCCATTGAAAACCCTATGAGGATTGCTATGAGTTGGATACCTACTCAATGGCACCTAACAACAACAACAACATTTAGACCATGATATTTTATTTTCATGTAGTTTTCTGCATGAAAGTGTAACTTGTGCATATCATGCTGATGCAGAGTTTAGAGAATAAAAGGTGTCACAACATGGGGAAAAAGCGTAGATATGTAATTTAAATTTACCAAGCATTAATGTTTTAAAATAAACTAGTCTGCATGCAGTACTGCAGTAACTTAGAATAAAACTGCATTTAATAAAAATCAAACACAATTTAAATGGTGCGAGTTCATGTATCTGGGGACCACTCATTCTTAAAATTCTGATTGAATGCTGACTTTGAGTTGTGGAGAGATTTAATAATATTTATCTAAACCTGACATCGCCTGCAGCCATAGCCCTGTGGCATCCGATCCTGTCAGATCTCAGAAGCTAAGCAGGGTTGGGCCTGGTTAGTACCTGGATGGGAGATCGCCTGGGAACACCAGAAGCTGTAGGCTTGGGAGAAGAACCTGGCAACCCCCTCCCAAAAATCAATCTGCCATTGAAAATCCTATGAACAGCAGAGAAGCACTGACAATAGTGTTTCCCCTGTTGTACAGAGGGTCGCTATGATTTGGATACCGACTCGACGGCACCTAACAACAACAAACCTGACATCATTGACCTGTACTTTTAAAATAACTTTCAATAATCTATAAAGGTGTTGGAGTTTAGCGTGGTTGATGAAGTGTTGCTCTGCACTCTCTCTGAGTCCCTAGGTTCAATCCCCAGCACTGCAAAAAACAGGAGAAAGACATGGCATCCCACTCCCCAGTCAGACAGCCATTGAATGCCCTAAGAGTAGCAGAGAAGCGCTGACATTGTGCCGGGCATGGCACAGTGTGGGGAAATATTTCATTTTGTTGTACTTAGGGTCACTATGATTCAGATATGACATGATGGCATCTAAAAACAATAGAATTATAGTGTGCAATTGTATATAATATATATTAAAACTCATCACAGTCTAAGTTTTAATCACTTTTTTTCCTAGGGAGAAGACAATAATACTCCTGTCAACTAATACAGTTACATGCACAACAATACATTTTTCTTTCATAATGCTCAAATCAGAATAAATATGCTATGAATCTGTATACCAAAATCATCACTGAATGTTAGGTTTAAAATACGTTTTTATTGATATTCATATTGCCAATGATTAATCTTTTGAAGACTTTATAATAAAGTCTCATTAGAGGAAAATGTCATCACATTTTGTGTTTTATCTTATTAACAACACAATTGCATACTCAGCATTTATAATCTGAGTATGATTAAGTGTCCAATAACTATAATCAAGTAGTTAGCTGGCAGGAAAGCATTCTCATAGGCAAAGAGAGAATGATTATGCCAAATGTAACTGCCTTTTTGAATATTGAATTGAGTTTTAAAATAAAATATAAAATGAATTTCAAAAATCCTACAATTTGATGGAAATAAATTTTTACCTTAATCTCTGTAAATATTTGTTCATATTCCCTCTAAGGATCTCTATTCTAACCAAACAGAACATTGCGTTCCTTCTTGTGTCATTCTCCTGTTTTTAAAATATTTGTATTGTTACCTCTCCAAATTTTTCAAACCCCTCAAATTAAAATTTATGTTTTCAAAGAATAATATAAATGTGTTCATGAATGTTACTCTAGTCACTCTATTGCTGTGGTTAAGTGCTGTAGAGTTAGGCCCAACTCCTAGAGACCCTATGTACAACAGAAAGAAACATTCCTTGACACTCTGCCATGCTTGGCACTATGCCAGTTCTACTCTGCTCTTCATAGGGTTTCCAAAGGCTAATTGTTTTGGGATTGTTTCAGCAGTGGGTTGCCAGGTCCTTCTCCCATTTCTGTGATGTTTGCAACCAAACCCAGGGCCTCAGAGAGTGCAGAGTGCATTCTATCAATCAAGCTTATCTACAACCCTAGACATGGTATTGCTGCTACTAGATCCCCTGGAGTGGTGTCTGATTCATAGCGACCCTCATAGGGTTTTCAATGGCTGGCTGTTTCGGGATTGCCTCGGGAATGCATTACCACATCCTTCTCCTAAGACAGGGTATTAGTCATTGGTAATATGAGAGAGAAATAAGATATCATACTGACCTTCATGATTTAATGGGTAGGTGAGTATATTTAAAAAAATCCAAACGAGAGAGAAACATACTACAATACAGTTGAATCGGTAGGGAAGTACAAAGAAGAAGCAAATGACTGTCTATAAGAACTAAAACCCACTTTATAAAAGAGATATTTTAACATCAATCTGTCATGTTTCATGGCTTTCTTCAATGACCTATTATAAATGAAACGATATATGAAAAATAAGATATGAGTTTTTCTAACAAAAGTGTTGAGTAATACTTGATTTATTATGAAAGTACAGGAAGTTCAGTAAATTTTCAGATTGAAGAATGGAAATATCATAATTAAATGGAAAAATTATTCCAAACTGGATATTTTGCCATATGGGGTATTATTGAAGTGATGTTTGAGTCATGAAAGGGCTCTACGTTTCTGATGATAGTAGTGCATCATTGTCAATTTCCTGATTTTGAGGGTTGAATTTTGTTATGTAAGAGAATGTCCCTGTTTTTAGGTAGTATATCCTAAGTATTTGGGAGTGATGATATACCATAAAGAGTTCTCCAAAGGAACAGAATGGCTACAAATTAGTAGGAGATGACGTGGGGTATATGCTATATATGTGTGTATACATATGAACATGTGGCTTATATGATTGCATAAGCTGACAATTCTGAAATATGTGGAGCAGCCAACAGTAGACTAGAGATTGGGCAGGGGTTGATGGTATAATAGACAGGCAGAATTTCATCCCCAGGGAATTCTGGTTTTGCTCCTAAATCCTTCCACTGATTGAATGAGGCCTAGCCAGATTAAAGAGGATAATTTCTTTTCATACAGGTAACCAATTATAGATGTCAACCACATCTGCAACTTACCTTCCCAGAAATACCTCAACTTATTTTTTAGACTGTGTTGCATGCTATCCCTCCTGTGAGCCAAACTGAAAGATGTATTCCTTTTATCCCTTTGTAGTGCACTTGTGGTATAGAGTATTTCATATATTAGAAAATCTGACATTTATCTTCAATACATCTTGTAATACTTCTGGAAGCTAATGTTGAATCTTTTAAACTACCTACTCCTTGCACAGCATCAGGCAAATAGGAACTGCTCTGAATAATTATAAAATGAATGAATGTTTATACATATGTAAAAACAGTATGTGGATGGCATGTACATGCTTTTGTGAGTAATTAAATTTGAATAATGTCACCTTAAATGTGCATAAAAGGACGTTGAAATAGTATCAAGACATATCTGATGAACTAAAAATCATTACATTTTCATGACACAGAGTTGCATAACTATTTTGTGTTACTAAATTTTGCTTAAGTCATGGTAATTTAATTAAATGATAAATAATGTAACATTGAACAATTTCATAAATATTAGTGTGGAGATATAAATCAGCAGTAACTGGGTTACTGCAAATCATCATGTAACAACCCATATGAACAGCCTGCAGATTTACCATTTTACATTATCTTTGTGACACAAAAATAATTTAAATTGCCATTTATCTAGACATTTTTATATATTATGCATAAACATATTAAAACACTTATAATTTATCAATATTGTGGTTGTAAGGTTACATAATTTGATTTTAATATTTTTTGCTACCTTACAAATTTCAAGTTCTTAGGGTTATATAAACTTAAAATCACTGTCAACATAACTCTTGTCTTATTATATCCTTGCTATGTCTCAAGAATGTATTAGGCCCTTTATACAAATTATACCTAATTTTAAAATGCGTTTGCAAGGTGGTTATTTTTGTTAATTTCTTTTAGGTGAATGAATTGATTATCATAGAAGTGAATTAGTGTACTTAACTTCTAATTATTGCTCTTGCTATAGCCAGGAATAGAATGCATGCTTATGAAACTGCAATCATTTCTATTTCCTGGACATCTCCTTTTTATTTTGTTTTTGTTTTACTAAGGAAATGGATTTACCTGTATACATTTTATATAAATTAGCTTGTAAATAAACACATAGGAAGTATATTACCATGGAATTTTAGAAACCCAAAAAGTTGACTACAAAGTCCCATTTTAAAGAAAATAAGGTCCACAGGGGTTTTACAAATCAAATGGCAGAAGTTGCTGGACTAAACTATTCTTCCATTACATGGAAACTTTTAAGGTGTAGGCGAATGATTTCAATACATTTCACATCAATTATATTAACCCAGGACCCATATTCTTGTATGAACCCTGAGGATGATATTTTGTTGGTTATTTACTTATACCTTCTCAACTCCAATTCCACCTATGACTTCTGCTCTCTTATGCTGAGACTGAGAGCTAAGTACCATATTTTTAAACCACTTTGCTGGTAAGTGTTCTTGCCTGGACCATATCTTCTACCTTATCATAGTTTTAGCTATTTCCACAGCATATCTTTTGGGGATACTGTATTAATGTTAGTTGTTGTTGTTGTTGTTAGGTGCCTTCCAGTAGGTATCTGACTCATAGCGACCCTCTGTACAACGGAAACACTATTGTCAGTGCTTCTCTGCTGTGCATAGGGTTTCAATGGCAGATTGATTTTTGGGACGGGCTTGCCAGGTCCTTCTCCCAAGCCTACAGCTTCTGGTGTTCCCAGGCGGTCTCTACAGGTACTAACCAGGCCTGACCCTGCTTAGCTTCCAATATCTGACGGGACCGGATGCCACAGGGCTTTGGCTGCCGGCATTAATGTTAGCTGGAAATTTAAAACAAGGAAAGGGAAAGAGGGGATTTATTTTTCTTGTTTCTAGGTCTACCGGCATTTCCCCAACCCCGATTTGTTGGGGTTTTCTTGCTTGTACATTTTGCATTTGAATCATCAGTTCTGAATTCATCAGAGACAGATCACTGTAAGCTATCCATGCATCTTCAGTGGATTTCACCCAGAACATGGGTCAGTGAAAATCTCTAAGCTTCTAATTTATGGTAACTTCACTTTTTCCTTTTTGTTGCTAACTCTATTGATAGTGGCTGCTTGCTGTTTTAGCCTTTTACCTTGTTTTCTGCTTTCAAACAAAACTATAACCAATTCTCTATAATCTAGTCATTAAATGGTAAATGACCTGGAATATTCAATATCCGTACAATACATAGACCAGAGTTTTTTGTTTTTTTTTTTCATCTGCAATTTAGTAATTTGTTTTTTGTATGAAGAAAGTTTTGTAAATAATATTTATTTTATATTATGTAGAACAGGATTATTTTCCCAGTGCAGAGAGATATTTACATTTTTCTTCATTGAAACCAGGCAAATAATATGGTATTTATAGCCACAGTTTTACAGATCTCTCCAAGCAATTTACTGTGGGAATTTAAACATTTCTGCTCCTATGTCCATCAATGCTCATACCCCAAATGATGCTAACTCATCGTCATTGCTCCTTTGCTGCTATTGTTCTTCATATTCTTCTCTCCCAGTTGGAATGCTCTTTCTGTTCATCTGCTTGTACTCTTTGACCCTTCTCAAGCTCAGGAGAAGTTAGCCTCAGGCCTGAACATGAGGCTTCATCTTTGATACTATGTTTTTCAAGAAGGCAAAGATATGTCATGACCCTTTACTGCAGAATGTTTTTTTTTTCTTTTAATTATACATCTTCAGTATTAATGATAACTCCTATGAATATAATGTGCAAATATACAAGGACCATTTTATTAATATAATTTTAGTCTCTAAACTTAACATGTTGTTTTATGTATTTTTTTATTTTATTTGGCCAATACAAGCATAATTCCTACAAATTATTGTTGAAAATGATACTACCAATTTTGTGTCCCCAACAATATTTTTTATCCAAGTTGCAACAGTACTTCTAACCAAAAGATTAAAAAGAAATCAACCAATTAAAAGCAATTTATCAGTAAAT